>JAQFYC010001611.1:0-32442 GCA_034694165.1 Tomocerus mixtus | reverse complement strand
AAGCCTTCTTTCTGTGACGTATTTATCCGCACACCTCCCTCCCACTTTTTACCTTAGTGATCATTGTCCCCATGTTGGTTGACAGGACGAGAAATAAGTAAAGGCCAATACAATAATATGAGTTTAATTAGTTGTAGGCAATTATTGCCATAGCTAATGTTATTATGTATCGCCAGATACATTATACAAGCATCGTCAGTGAGCACTCATGATACCTATCTAGTTATTCGTTTCCACTTGCCATTCTCGCTCAGCGTCCGTCCGTCCGCGTCCGCGTCCGAGCGAGCGCGTCCAAGCGACCAGACTCACCAGACCTAATCCACTTACCTACACCTTATACCTCCACTTCCCTACACACTATACCTACCTACAACCTATACCTCCACTTACCTAGACACACTACTATACCTACCTACCTACACCTACCTAATGTAATCGCCAGAAAAATCTTACTGGCGATACATAGGGACACCCGAGGTTCGGCTTATTTAGTATATAAGCATTTCGCGTGTGTAACGTAGGACAACAGCAGGACAAGGTACATCGTATTTTCAAAGATTAGCACCCTCTTCCACCCACTATTGAAGGGGTAGGCCGACCCTTAAAATTTAAAAGCAGCGTGGAGTTCATATAATATAGATACCACAGTGGACACTGTACATAAGGCTTGATGTAACCTGAGCCACATAAATAAATTTAAATCTGTTGTGAAGCTCCAGGCGCCACCAATAGAATAGCTCTGGGCGCCAACAGATGCAATTTAGCGAGAAGGCCAGACAGCAGCTGCTACATAACAAACCATATAGCTCCTCCTTCCTCAGACCAATAATATTTACCACGCGTAAATATAACTAAATATGTCCATAAGACCAGCCGCATCACGTGGTCTGTGGTGGAGTTGTTGTCGGTAGCTCGACAACGACTAAGCTCTGAGTGGTTCGCCCACGGCTTCTCTACCTTAAACGTCTCTGTCCCATTGACTGTCGCCGAAACTAGGCTATCCCTCCCTACCCCTTTTACTAGTAACTCTTCACTCCAGGCACTTATACACAGGGGTTTATTCCTCCACACTTTTACATTGCTAGCAAGATGATAACCACTGTATATTCCTTATGCAAGTATGTTTTCCTTATATGGAAGCAGAAAGGTAGGGGTTAGAAATATGTGGGATTCCAATAAAGAATGACCCATTTGGTAGAGTAAGCTCTCAGATTTAGCAATGGCCGTTTGGCTCTAAGATTACCCAACAGCAAATGCATGAAAACCCGAATCCCATGATACGAGCCATGCGCTTTTACATAGTATTAATTATAATGCTGGCAAAAATTTTAGAGCGCTGATTACGAATAAAATAATAGTAAAGCGAAATACTAAACGGCTAAAGCGCTATGCGTAGCGCGCGCAGGTTGTGAAATACCAAACTGATAGAATCGTAGATCTTTTTTGTTCAGCGCCCTCAAATACCCCTGTTCACCAAAACCATCTATGATTTTATCAGTTTGGTATTTCACAACCTGCGCGCGCTAGGCATAGCGCTTTAGCCGTTTAGTATTTCGCTTTACTATTATTTTATTCGTAATCAGCGCCCTCAAATCCCCTTATTCACCAAAAATATCTACGATTCTATATGTTTGGGATTTCAAAACGTGCGCGCGCTAGGCATAGCGCTTCAGCCGTTTAGTATTTTGCTTTACTTTAATTTTATTCGTACTCAGCGCCCTTAAATACCCCTGTTCACCAAAAAGATCTACGGTTCTATCAGCTTGGGATTTGGATACCTTCGCGCGCTGCGCACATAGCGCTTCAGTCGTTGATTATTTTGCTTTACTTTGATTTTATTCGTAATCAGCGCCCTCAAATACCCCTGTTCACCAAAAATATCTACGATTCTATCAGTTTGGGATTTCAACACGTGCGCGCGCTAGGCTTAGCGCTGCAACAGTTGAGTATTTAGCTTTGCCATTATTTTGTTTGTAATCAGCGCGCTTGAATACTCCTGTTCACCAAAAAGATCTACGATTCTATCAGCTTAAGATTTGGATACCTTCGCGCGCTGGGCACATAGCGCTTCAGTCGTTGAGTATGCTTTGTCAATATTTTATTCGTAATCAGCGCTCTAAAATTTTTGCTAGCATTATAATTAATACTATGTAAAAGCGCATGGCTCGTATCATGGTTTTCATGCATTTGCTGTTGGGTAATCTTAGAGCCAAACGGCCATTGCTAAATCTGAGAGCTTACTCTACCAAATGGGTCATTCTTTATTGGAATCCCACATATATTCGTAAGACATTCGTAGGTATAGTTTTATAGTAAACAGTTGCGATATAGGGACATTAGCGATAGTTATAGTTGCTGTTAGCAGCAGTATGTAGCAGCCATAATAATAGTGGTATTAGCGGAAGTTATAGTGAGATAAGCATCAGTTATAAAAGCTAAGGTGTCCTTCAGACAACTTGGCCGTTGCTTCCTAAGTATTATTCGTCTTGTGAATGCTTCCTTAGGATATACTACATATTAAATAGCATACTACATAAAGGCAATACTAGAATCCATGTTGAACGCACGTGGTCTTATTTATGTGCCAGGCGCTATAAGGAGTTCAGGCAAAGCAATGCCCATTGCATTGTCAAGGTCTGTATGAAAGGAATGCAATGCAGTTCCCTCAATTTTCGATTTACGAAATTTGAAAATTATCCACTGTAGACAATCCAAGGAAACGAAAGGGAGGTCTTTAACGGAATGACGTTCAACTTGGACCAGTTTTGGCATTCTCTGCAAGTTATTTAGTATTTACACGATTTTCATAAAGCTAATATTTAATAATTGTTTTTGAAAATGTTTTAGTGATAATATATTTTGTTTTATTACAGGGACAAAAATGGAAATGTAGGCATTTCGGAAGCCGAAATAAACGCCCAATTAAAATTTTTTAGGAAAGGCCATTACAAGATCGATCTGGAGGTGGAAGGGTTTTGGGATGATACGTGCCCCGATCTGAATAAGGCTAATTCTCCGGACTATCCAATAAAGCGGTACGACGGAAAATCCACTTCCCAAATCATTGGAGTGATTTATGCCGTCCTTCCACTAGCTGCAGCGTTTTCAACGTCCCCCCTCCATAGAGAAGACAATGATCTCACCTCGTGTTACCTTGTGTTAGGAGGAAAAAAGATTAGGTAGATAAAATAAAGCTGTTGGAAATTATAACATAATAATGTATATACTAAAATTAATCTTTTTCAATTGCAGGATATTAATTGACCCGAACACAGAAAATGTGGAAAAACTCGAATGTGAAATGAAAAAAATTGTAAAAGTAATCGATGTGAGGGCATCCAAGTCTCTGAAATCCTACAGGATTTTAGCTAACGTAAGTAAATGGATATGCAAAGGAAAGTCTAATTTTATAAAAAATTATATATTTATAATTTAATTAATTATAGATGAAAGACGAAAAGACGGCTATAAAGGTGGAGGATTTCCCCGGTCCCCGCTCTAAGGTACAATATTGAATTAACTATTATAACGGTGTTGAATAACTGCTAATGTAAATGTTGTATAGAAACAGAAAATGACCGATGCTGCGGATCCATGGGTTTCAGCTGATCCAATTTCTAATAAAAAGGTATGCAACTGATTACAATTATTTAATTTAAAATGCAGATTTATGTATTAACATTATTTTCTGTGCAGAAGTATCATGATGGGAAGTGGATTTGCAATTTCCACGGCTGTAACTCTGCCCTCTCTACCAAATCTAAGGCCATAGATCACTATAATCGGAAACATAATGTGGTAAAACCGGAACAGCCGCTGAAGAAGTGCAATAATTGTGGGAAACAATTTCTTCAAGGATCACTTTGGGCTCATCGGAAAAAATGCAAGCCGAAACCAAGAATTTGTCCGTGCCTTATGCACAATATATAAGTGTATCCACTTATATTTGTTGTTTCAATATAATGCTTACTGCTAATGCCTATATAACTACTAGTAATACTGATTTAAGTTCCGATAACGCTACTGTAATACCGCTAATGCCACTATAACTACCACTACTGCTTCTAATTTTCTATATTGTAATAGGCAATAGTACTTAGTTTCAATGCAATACCTCATTGTTATATGAAATAATTGGTAATATGTAGTATGTAAGAAGTGTTTACCTAATAAAATATTCCATTTAATAATCTTTTATGTAATAAATGTAAAATTGTATGCTATGTATTCTTTAACATAAAATCTTTCAGAATGTACTTCAACGTGTGTTCTAAATATAGATTGAAGGGGAAGATTCACAGAATGTTCAAGAAGGAATGCATGTAAGATGGGGTAGAATACGATTCGTCTACAATACTGGATGTAGCCTTAAGGAATGGGGGAACGTTCTCAGAACGTTTTAGGAATCCATTATAATAGGGATGCATATATAAGAACATAAGGCAGGACATAAGAAATATACAGTAGTTGTATCATCTTGCTAGCCATGTAAATGTGTGAAGGAATAACACGCTGTGTAAAAGTATGGATGAATTAAACCCTGTGTAAAAGTGCCTGGGGTGAAGAGTTACTAGTAAAAGGGAAAAGGGGAAGTGAGGGATGGTTTTGGCTACAGCCAATGGGAGAGAGACGTTTAGGTAGAGAAGCCGTGCGCAAACCACTCAGAGCTTAGTCGTATTTCAACTCTTGCACCGACAACAACTCCACGTTGCTCATTTCTCTGTAAGTTGGGGCGGTGGTGGGTGTGGGGTGGGGAGATAGGCACTGGCTTGGCTAGGATGGCTTATACTGGTATATGTGTATAAAAATACATTAGGGGGTAGGCCGACCCCTTAAACAAATGGATGGAAGAGGGTGCTGATCTTTGAAAAACGATGTAGAACCCTAGTGACAGCTATTGTCATATCAAAACTACCTCGAATAGGACATTTAACATAGGAAAAATAATACATTGAAAGTATTGAGGAGGGGCAGTTCCCCCCATTTCGGAAACAAAACTATAGACGACCGAATTTCCTGCATCTAACCCTACTTTTGCAAAGTTACTGCACTCTTATTACCAAGCCAATGTAAATCACTTGTAACCTAGTGACACAACATAGGCCATTCCTTTTCCATACGAGAAGGAAGACCTTCTCACACGATCACTACTAACTAAATTAGTTATGAAGGTGGTCACAACATGAATAAGCTTTCTGATTATTAATCATGGCTGTAAATTGCATAAATAAATATACAAACTTCATGTAAATATGAATACACGAACGAAAATTTTCTGAAAAATCTGTTCTCCAAGCCCACATGTAAGATGATATATTTTAGATTTAAAAGACAATTAATCATCCAAAGCTTAAGAAAACACTTGAAAGATCCAAACAATCGTTTGTGTGTATTTGTATCCAGCAATGTGTCTCAAATTTTGTCATAGTCATTTGAGACACATTGGTATTCAGTTTTAGTTTGCAAAAGTAGGGTTAGCGGCATGAATTTTGGTCACCTATACTTTTGTTTCCGAAATGGGGGGGGGGAACAAAATTGCTAGGCAACAACGATATTCCTCCTATCCTTTCAATGTATTATTTTTCCTATGTTAAATGTCCTATTCGAGGTAGTTTTGACATGACAATACCCACTAGTACCTATGTAATATGTAAATACCATAATGGAAATTAAGAATTTGTATTGCATTTAATTGAGTTACGCTTCATTTGCAATTTTCCGTTACAAATTAATTAGTCACCATATTATATCAGATAGTCTTCTCCTCAGTTTTAAGAGTACAAGAATATTCTGTCTTTATGAATGTTGTCTCAAAAAATTCCATATTTTTGTTTAGAACATTATATTATAAGTGACACACACTGCTGGCCACAGCAGCCAGACATTAAGTACTGATAGTATAAAGGTATACATAGTAAGGCTCTTCTCATCCCAAACTATTTCATACTTTTACAATCACTCAAACCCTTGTAATGCATTCCAGTGCAATAAAGTTGTGATTGAGTGTGTGACGTAAATATTTGCTCAATTTTTCTGTTTTCTCAGATGCGCAACAGTGCAATCTGTTTATATATCGCATTTTATTCTCAGCCAGCACCCACACGTCACTCAAGAATGAATTGGATGTACTGGTCAGAGTTTGTGAGTAATAAATAAATGAGCAAACATTAATTAGCACAAACACGAGAAAATGTCCGTTATACTTTGTAATTTCAGTGAAGAGTAAAAGTAAATCCTTTACTTACATACCATACATTATACATGATACCGTAAAGCTAAGCTTGAGTTAGAGTTATAGGTGTTTACATAAGTCAAGCAAATAACGAACATGATTAATTGCATGTATACATATTTAAGCTCAATCTTGCAAAAGAACATTTCTTAACTTGTCCGTAGCGGATAGACAGATGTACAGGATTTAACCATCAACAACATCCACATCTTAACTTAACTAATTAATTAAGAAGCAGCAATTGTGAGCAAGTATTTGAATGAGTTGTTAAATCATTATTCATTATAAAGTGTTTATGTATCTGGATGTGGTTATTTATGCACTCATGTTATCTGTCTATCACTGTGTACTCATAGTACTAGTAAATATATTATAACAACTTAAGCAAAGTCACTGACCGATACAAAAAATTTCGCAAAACATTGATTACAATTATAAACATTGTGAAAAAAGCTTGTAGTAGTACAATGCGATGTTACGATGTTCATAAAATATAGGTAGGTACTTATGTTGGTGTCTATCTGTCTATGTAATACATGCGAGCTTAGAGCTTCTATAATTCTTAACGAAAGTAATGTAAATAGAGATACGTGCATGCAATAATTTTCCAATTAAAATTAGTTCGCTGTATTAGTTAATTTAACACGGAGCATTTTATCGGCTGCAGTACAAATGCTGTACCACAAAGGAATTTATTTCACTATCTTAATTTTGCTTTATTACTATTAAGTATTGTAAGTTGGTAGGTATTAACTGTTTGACAAGAAAGGATGAACTGATGTGTATGGTTGTAGTGTATTAAAATAATTATTGTTATAATATAATTAAATGCCTTCTTTCTAGTGATTACTATTTATTAGTAGTTAGTAGATATAATAGTGAAGTTGTGAATCTCATCTCTCTGTCTTACGTACTTATACCTGCCTGCCTTGTCTTGACAATCTAATCTCACCACTTTCACTTCGCCTGACTTTTGCAGTTTGCATTTTGCTTGTGTTAATCGTATTACAGTTTCATCGTCCATAGCAATAATCTAATAAGCTTTCTATGCATGATAAGACACATAAATAGTGGCCTGGTCTGGCCTAAGCATTATAATTCTAATCAAATTCTAGTTCGTTTTGTTCGTTATTAAATGTGAAATGTTCATTGACCCATGTAATATAATATATTAACTAACTTAACTTCACCGCTTGATTTGATTTTAGTTGACATGACATGACGTGACATGATATCCATTACATATACTAATGCTGAACATCATGCCATATTTTTTTATACGACTGCATGTGACGCAGTCTTTCCTTACAATACAAGCAATAACAATTTGCAGTTAGTTATAAATGGTAATCTATGACTATGGTAATTGTAATTGTAATATATTTTTCCCAGAGTATTAGTATTAGTAGTATTATGGCAAAAAAAACTCTCGCATGCCAAATTAAATGCTGAACGTGAGTGAGTGAGCAGAGAAAACAAAATAGCAATAGTTACAAGTATGTACTTAATATTTATTAGCAAAGTAAGAGTACGAAGTGTGCATGTACATATGTATAGGTATTTACAAAGCCAAAGCTGTGGCATATGTTAAAGTTTAAGTTCAAGTTTCTATTTACAAGAAAAAATTTTACCGTAGGCAGAGGATTAGGAAGTAAGTTGGCTTGGTTTGGCATGGTTTGACTTGGCCATGCCATGCCCCAGGGGTTCGTCATTTAGAAATCTAAAGTACTTACTACATGAATGAAACTATGTACAATATGTATAGTTATTGCAGTAAGTATAGGTAATACTAAGTCAATAATGTGAGGTTTTCTAAGTAACCACTACTATCTTGGTTACCCATCTAATATTATGTATGTAGGTAGCATTTGTAACACAATGTATATAAAAATCATTACAAATCCCACCAAAATCCAATCAAGGCACAAATACAAAATGAACAATGTAATGTTACATGTAACTGGGTGATCTATTAAATGTGTGTCATATATATAACTATGTACATATTTGATATAATATGGTGCATATTTACAAGAAGTGTGATTACACCTTACGTGTTTTTCTAAAAGATATTTTATAAAGGCATTTCTTTATTATCTGATCCCTAAATCTCTACATAGAGTACACATCCACTAGCTAGACATTATCCTTATCCTTAGCACATCCGTGGGCATATCTGTTCTGTACGTAGTTAGCAAAGTAATCTGCAGCACAAGAAAGGCAAAGAAATAAACCAATTATTAGTAAAAGCATTTTAACTGCAAAAACGACAAGATCATAATATAAGTATTGTACCTAGCCAAGCCAACCACAAACTGTTACTAGTTACTACCGAAGTTAACTTCTTTTAAGTACGTGCTTTTATGCATAGATGTTCTTAATACCTATTTGAATCAGTGCAGATATGCATTATGTAGTTTTGAAAAGATATTCTACGCATACCATAATGCACTCTGGTGCTATATTTCTTTCACAATTTTTAAGGATATGCCTTAAGACTAAGCTACTAACGCTATTAGAGAGAGCCTAGAGATAAGTCCTACAACTCCTACATGCAATTTATTATAAGAGATAATTGTATCCATCATATCAAGGGAAGAGAGACATTATATTCTTCTACTACACATACCTTCACTTATATTTATTACAAATACAACTATCATTTATATATTGAAGATAATAAATGAGTTAGAGATAGTTAGCTCAAGATTAGCTAAGTCAGTTTGTAAGTATATAAGTACATACCTATGTGGCTTGACTTGACTTACTTGGTTTTACTTCATTCATAGTTCCTGCAGGTGAGTCGTTAGTGTTCATGTATTATGTTTGAAGAATGATGTATCAGTTTTAAATTGAAAAGAGAGAAATTGAAAGTAAAAAGAGAATATTTTCTACGTGCGTGATGTGATATATGGGCTCATCGTTCATAGTGACGATGAGTTTATAAAACTCTGAACTATACTTCACCATACCATATCTTTTGAATAAATATAAAGTATACTAAACCAATGCATGCGAGCCAATCGTGAGTTTTTCTTACGATACAGGTATGCTAGACGTATCATTATAAAATATAATGTTAGGAATTTGCAGGAATGCATTGTGTATAGTAACATCAACATATAATTTACCTAGAGTACCTATTGTGCATGAATGTAAGCTAATGAACGCTAATCCTTTATTAATATTACTGTCTGTGGGTATCCTCTGCTAGGCTAATTTCCATAATGTCGTAAGTTATAACTTTTTACAAGATAGCCCGAGAATTATACTAGGCTACTAGGTATATAGTATAATCTAATACTGTAATAGTATGTGAAGATATAGGTATGTGCATAAATATTTGTAGATTTGATATGAGAGATAAGTGTACTTAGGTACTTTAGGTCAGTACCTATAAATTTTAAAAGCGGTTTGTCCTGCCCTACATTCTGTATTGTAAGATAAGACTCTGTTTTGTTGTGACTCTTGTCCTTTATTGTACATTGTACCTGTCGTCCTGTCATGTAGTATAACATTATACCTACATAAGTACATGTACCTACATGTAGTATAAGTGTGTGTTATTAGTTATTGTGAAGGAGGAAAATCTAATGGACATTACATTACATTTGCATCCTTCCTCCTTTACTTCACTTACATATTTGCATATACGAAGTAAATACACTCAAGCTAAAGTTATCACAATCTAATAAGATCGAAAGTAAAGACAATTCCCCATGCTCCTTCGTAATAATAATATTAGCATGTCATGTCATAAAATATTTTCTACCTTCAGACACGTACTAATTATTGTCCATAATAAACCCTTACCTACATTTATGGTAACAATTGGAAATCTGGACTATGTAGGGCTACTAGAGATACGTTTTTAAATTTTAGTTTTTAATTGGACCCAGCCAGCTATGCATCTCTATGCTCAAAGGTATTTATTAAAATGGATGAATTTCATATTTTGTTGAGTAGGATGATATGGACTGAAAATATTTGATTTTTATATGCATTTCTGCTGTGTTGTGTTGTGTTGGGCTCGTGAGAAAAGGTGTCATCCTGTCCGCCTGTAAACTATGTAAAGCACTATGCAATCGCTTTAGAAATACAAAAGCAAAAGTTGCTTAGTTAGCTATAAGACTTTGTTAAGCTTAGCTGCAGTAGTAATGAGATATTTACTGTGAGAGGTCACATTAGTATTATACTGGCATCCATATAAATATTATTATAGTGAATCCTACTGATAGTACATGACATATATGTAGTATAGTGTAATAATGTAAATAAGATAGAGATATATAGGTGCTACTACGTATATCTTTTGTGTATGATATGATATGCTTTGATAAGACATGATATGTTATGATTGTGCTAATCTAAACTGTAGAAAATTCTAATAATCCAAGAAAAGTGTGTAGCATAGAATGTGGAAGGTAAACATAATGATGTTAAGCCGAGTCTTACTATTATACTAGGTAACTAGTAGAATAGACGAAGAAGTTAATTCAATAAAATCATACAGTGACATTCTGCCCATGGACAAGAGAAGTCAGTCAACGAGAGTCAAGCCAACTAACCTCCATTACTGTAAAAAATTAACCTGAACTGCACAACATTTTTTCTTGGTTTATTTATACACAAAGTCATAAAGTCATAAACCTCCTGCATACAGAACATACAATACAAACATTCAATTGAACATTGGATCAGAATCCTTCCTTCACCAAACTAAACACGAATATTAATAGACAATAAGTACAAGTACAAAATAAATATAGAGCAGAAGAGCCGCTTTAATTTTTACTTCGGCTAATTAGCTGTTTTCCTTGAGTGACTCGCATTTTTCTGTTCTGAAAATATTTTCTGGTTTTTCGTTCTCTACTATTAAACACTTTAGCTAAGTACTTGGTTGATACAGAAGTTGCATTTTGCATTCCTATTGCATCTTCTACCAAAGAAACTGTTCTGTTGTATAGAAATGTGTAAGTGTAGTGCAGCGTGACAAGGCAAGCCAAGCCAGATCCTAACTTAAGCCTAAAGAGAAGATCGCATCTTCATTCTTCATCATCACATCACATCATACTTCTCTCTCGGCTGTGCCATACTTAAATAGGTGCACTTTTATTGCATTTGGTCGAAAATTCAACCCAAATTTAAATTATACGTAGACAGAAGAAGGAAATACGTACAACAAAGACTTAATTGGCTCCGCTGGCAAAAAATTAGAGAGTGAAAAATCGAGGAAAAATAACTTTTACTCTTCAAAAGCATTTCTGAATATTATTATATTCTTCTAGAGGCAGAGTCAAACCCACTCACTCACACACTACACACTAAACTTGCACTGACAAAGGTTAGTTGCCTTAGGTAGCTGTAGCTAACGTTAGCTAGTTAGTTTAGCTAGCCTAGAGATAGTTGATAGTTTAGTTAGATAGTTGAATTCTTTTGTGGTCCGTCTATTTCTACTGTACATTTAATTCAATTCTTCAAAAAATCTTTCTTTCTTCCATTTTTAAAATCTTCTTTGGTTTGCTTCTTCTTCCTTATTAACTAACTAAAGAAACAGAAAAAATAATAAGTCATCCCCTCCTCCGCTAAAAATATCTTCTGCTGAACTCTCTCCATATAGGTACTGATATAGCATAGCATAACATATATGTTAGGAATCGACAAGAAATATACATACGATACGACCGATTTATAATGGTCTTAAAGAAAGCTATTTGTAAATAAGGTATCTTGAAGTATAGATAGGCTAGCTTAGGTTAAACTTACTATTCTTCTGCAAATAGACAACTTTACATTAAAAACCTACATGTCCAAAACAAATAGAAAAGAATAGCACATACACAAATGATTTTTGGTCACATTTGAAGATGTGAGTCCTTTAGATCTGTAGAATAGTATTTCTGTTTAGAGATAGAGTTTTGTGGAAAGTGTTTCTTCATTTGAGCATTAGTCAAGCATTCTATTCAATTATAAACTTTAACCATAGAAATTCATACATACTATACATAGCTACATGCATGTTTTTAACACACATTGTAAACAAAGTCCACAAACCCCTTAGAGAGTGCCCCTTATAGATATAGAACCGTATAGATACATGCAAATAGGTACTCGGCATTTTCAAAAAGGATTAATAGCTGATTGTTAGTTAAATAAACTATTAAAAGCTAACTCTACAATTTAAAGATGCATACTTACTTTAGCTAACTAAATCCTTCACCGTATTTACTATACACGTTTGAAGAAAGACGGAAAGTTGTTTATAATTCCTAACTTCTACTACAACTTACTATTTGCATTCTATTATTAGTGAATCAACTGAAGCGTCCCTTCAAACTAAACCATTCAACAACATTCAACTGCCTGTTTGTGGGTGAGTATTTCATTATGTACATAGAGTATTTACATTTTACTACATGTCTTAAATGCACACTAGTACATTCATTAGACGTATTAAGAATAGATAACTTATCTTGTCTTACATGTCTTTCTTCATTGTTCCATTTAATTTAAAAGTGATTCATGAATAGGTAATTCAGCTGATTTTCTATAAACATAAAACAACTACTATCTGTATAAGTAGCTATGTAGAGTATGTAAACGTTTTAGAAATTAAGAGTTTCTTTAATTGCTCCTCTATGGGGAAGAGCATTGTGATATTGTTTGTTCGTTTATTGTTACTGGTTTAGCTTTGCTGACTTAGAAATAGAAATACTCGCTCTGCTTATACCTTTGCAAATGCAACAGGTATGTCGTAGGAGGCTTTTATTTATGGATGTCTATCTCTATCATTATCGAGTGCACTGTAGTAGGTAGGTATTACTATTAATTTGTATTTATTGTAAATATGTACAGGTTTTCATTTCAGGTAGGTTAGGTAGGTTACATATTATAGTGCTTCCTTTATACATTAAGTTAGTTAGTTAGTAGTACTAGAACTACGGACGAGTCTCATTGTTTATTAGTAACTTCCATTCTTAACAACATACCTGTTTTGTTATTATTATTGTATTATGTGTACTAGTATATTTATTTAGGTAGTTAAGTGTAAAAGTTGTTTATTTACTACGTATTTGCGGTTCTCTTTCTCTTCTATAGACTTATATCATGTCGATATTTACTATTTACTATGGTGTTTCTGTTTATACTCGGTGTTTTGAATTGTATGCAGAGAATGCACTCTAAGCACGCTGAGCTGAGTGACGTGATTTGATTTTCTTCTGTTAAGGTGAATGAATGTGCGGATATTCTTGTTGCGTTCAGTTGTTATGCGGAGGAAGTGGAGCATTGCAATTTTTGGAGGAAAACACCTCAAGTTAAGTTACATTGATAGATAGACGTGCATAGAAAGAAAGAAATTGAATTGAAGAAATGGAGTGAATTGACTCTGCAGTATAGCTATACAAAAGCAAAGCACTTCACTTCTATTATTTATTAGCTTTATTCATGTAAATGTGTATGTATGCATGTATAGGTGCACCAAGTATGAATAGTTACATTTTACATTGTACATTGTAGTCGTATTTAAATAAAAATGTGTTAAAAGTTGCACTTTTCAGTTCGTTAGGTATTTAAAAGTCCATACATTTTCCATTGCATCGTGCGTAGACACAAAAATTTAATGTTATGCAGTCGATAAACCGTAGACTACTAAAAAAAGTATGAAAATGTGATTTACTCCGGTATACATAATATGGAAGGCGAACTTTTGAACTTAGATGTCTATTAGTTCACAATTGAATTGTTTGATATATAATAACAATAGAATGTCAGTAGGTACTTCTGCTGTCTGTTCAAAATTTATCAGCTATAATTAGTTAAGAAATGCATGAGTTGTATTTTTAATGTGTAAACACAAAAAGACTAATTTTTAACTAACACCATATAATTGTTCGCAAGATGTAATATTATGTACGTGGGCATGTTAGCGGAAGTCAGTTACCAGACTAACCTACTGAAATTTAAAATTAAGTATAGTCTAGAATAATTTGTATTTGGGATGGTCAAATTGTTTTACAACTTTAGCCAATCGAATTCACAATGTTCGGGAGGTTTTGCTACTAAAGGTAATGTAATGTAAGTTAAGTGATGCGGTAACCGTCCATAAAAATCAGTCACACGGATTGCGTTTTATTAGTTCATTTGATTATGTAAGGAGAAACGAGGATTTGTTATAGTTAGGGTATCATTGCATTACATTGCGTTGTACTACTACGTACTAATTGTAAGTAGTACCTTTACCTTAGCTCAGCTGCAATTACTACCTGTTGATGTGATGGCTTGTTATTATTTTTACGAGGAAAATTATATCACACATGTAAATAAAGTGAAATATATTTACTATATGTAGAACTATAGTACTTACTGGTGTAAATAATGTACATACAATATTACGGAGGTAAGATAAGTGGATTTATAAATAAAGTAATAGTTATGTCGTATGTACAAATCGCAAGGTACTTAATAGATGCAAAGCAAAGGTTTTAATTTGATACTTCATTAATTATATGATTGTACTTTCGTAATTCTTTGTCATTTATTATGCTATTATGCACTTATACTTGCATTACTACTCGTAGGTCCACAGAGACATGTTTGTTTGAGGTAGTTCATTATAAAATTATTTCCTTTGTTACATGGGGTACATTTCGTCGCAGTCGTAATCGTATGTAATAATGCAATGAACTGCAAATCTATTTTAGAGAAAGCTCTTTGACAAGAAGGTATTAACTCGTGTAATGTTGCTTGAGGTATTTCTATATGTAGGTATGTATGCATTTTCAATAATCCCGAAAATAAAACAATCATAGCATAGCATCGAGATTTGCAGATTGCAGATAGAAAGTACATTACATAAATACATTCAATTAGATGATTTTGTTCATGTTGTGTGTTTTTTGTTTGCTTGTTTACAGAAGGAGTTGAAGTGTTGATGATAATTAGACCGACTTATTCAAAATGTCAACAAAGACACGGAAACTGAGCCAAATTCTTTTCAGACGCTCAAGCGCTTGCAAAAAACTGAACATTTCCACAAGAAGTGCGATGTCGAAGGTACGTTACATTTTGAACAACTTATTCCTTGTATTTATTCATGTAAGCAGGCAGAGAACACAACATAAGGTACACATTCCGTAAAAGAAATCAGCAAATATTTCCTTAAATGTGGCTGGTAATGGAAATGCCTCAATAGATCCACATTCTTGCAAGAAAATGTACATAAGCATGGAAATGGTATGCAAAATGCGCACTAAAAGTGTCAAAATTCTGTAATGTATTGTTTGCTCTCAAGGTGGGCCGTGAAGTAAAATAGCAACCTAATATTTAGGAAGACTTAAAATGGAAATGAGTATTTGCATACATGAATATAATGTCTATGTACACAAAAAGACTGTTTATTAGGGAAGTACACAAACAACATCGACTTTAACTCGAATAGCTAATAAACATTGCGACTTTTCTTATTGTACACTTATCACTATCACACTATGATGAAATGATGCTTTGGAATTTTTAGGCTAAGCTAATAATACAGTTCACATAATTAATTTAGCTAATAGTATTCTATGCAATAGTGGGTAGTTGTTGGTTGGTACTGTTTTATATATACAAGTGAGGCTTCTTTATAGTAAAAGTAATAAAACTCAGGAAAATAAGGCTAATTGATGTATTTTCTACATCCACACGAAATGAGCCACGTTTATAGCTTAGGCATATTGTAAGCATCCTTCCTAGTACTTTTTAACTACAAAGCATGCCATTTAAGACCACACATAATGACAGGACAGTGCATCATTAAATTACAAATGGCAACTCTCCCGTATACAGACAGAATGTGTGAATTGAATTTATAGTAGGAATTTATTATTAGAAGACTAGGTAGGTACTTAAATATAAGAGAATATTTAGAATTTGCTTTACGCTCACTGTTTACGATGAGCAACTTCATAGAAATTAACTTTCTTCAGCATTCACTTTCGTTTGTGTACTGTGTGGACCAAATGCAATAATATGATAAGTATATGTATAAGGTACTTGTACTTCCAATCCAACGTAGTATGGCATGTTATTGTAAATCAGTTAGTGTTAGTGCTTATCAGTACGAAAAATAATTAGTCTTTTATAATCGTATTTAGTTCGCAACATTAATTTTTTATGTTTGCTATACTGAAAATGGCTATATAAAAGTACCTGTAGCTTCTTATAGTATATTCCTTTGGGGTTCTTTTGCAATAAAATTATTATTAATGTATTGTATTTTATTTTCATTGAATATTTTACTACTGCTGTAACGCAACGCAAGCTTACACTGCACTACACCGTTACAGTTACAACTTTATTAGTCTTTATGATTAATCAAAACATCTAATTTTCTTCGGTCGAGTAGAACGAATAGAAAAATCTTTTATTTGTGTGCTAAAATGGCATTAAGTATTAAATACGCATTCGAATTAAATGTAATTTACATTAAAGAAAGGTTATGAAAAGATATTATTTCCACTGCTTTGAATAATTTGTCAATAAATTTTTGTAGGACGATTCAGAAATATGTCCCTTGGTAGGACAAAGTCATCAAAATCAGAGCCAGGGCATTTTCACGTCAAAAGAGTGCTTAAATATTCCTCCAGATGTAAATGGAAACACAAGCAGCCCAAGTCTGTTGCCCAATACAGAAATTCCTGAAGCCCAGCAGCCTGTAAAAATCCACCGTAGGAATTCCTCGAGCAACAGTAGTCGGAATCCTTTAAAAGAGGTTCATTGGAGTTGCCCAACATTAGAAAAAAGGCGAGAGATGATTTTAAACTACTTTGAGAATATAATGTTCGTTGAGAATAACAGTAGCAATGATTCGGGTAAAAGTGTGGCTGCGGCTAATGGTAATCCCAACTCCAGTTTGGAAGATGATAATGAGGAAATGAATTCCGAGCCAATCTATGAGGAAATTCGCGATTCTCATGGTAATCATAATCAGTCGAATAAAAATACAGACACTCTGAAGCCTAAACTAGCTCCAAAAAAGGCAAAGTTTAATCAGACCCAGCAGCAGTCATTAGGAGTTGGATTGGGCTCAGGTGAAGATTCATCACCTCCAGATTTGCAACCAAGAGCAGCATCTCAATCCAATATCTACGACAGTCTAATCAAGAACCACAATGCTAATTCGACAGTTATTTACGAGAATTTAGTTCCCAAAAGAGGAGAGGTTGGATCTGTAGTTGGAGTTGGGCGCAGTAACTCCAAGAGATCAACTCCTTTAGTGGTTACATGGAAGCTTGATGAAGATGAGGATATTGAGGATGCTACAATTACTACTCATTATAATTTCCATGAGGAGCAAGAAGAATCCAACAAAGAAGAATACCTTTACGCCACAGTGGATAAGAGGAGTAAAGGGAAGAGCAACTCGACGAACTCGAGCAACGTTTCTTCAATACTCATATCAAAAGCCAACAATCAGCCGTCCGAAGCAAATTCCTCTAAGACAACTGCAATAACAACAATAAATGTAAACAGAGGCGGAAGTGTAAAAGAAAGTGAGAGCAAGAGTCTCAGTCTCAAGCAATTTCCTGCGGAGACGGAACCAGATATCATTCTGGTTAATGGATGGGACGATGAATCCGCTCCTTGTCCTTATCCACTCGCACAACAGAATTTCGAGCAAGAAAAAAATGTAAACATTGCTCACAATGATGGATGCGGGGAAAAAATCCTCCCTGAAAAGAATCTATTCGAGTTTCAGACATTAAAGGCGAATTCCACTCGAGTCGTTATTGATACTACGGAATTTCAACCGACATCCTATTCCCTGGAATCTACTTCAAGCCGGGAGGACTCAGAGGAGCCCGAGGAGGAGTCCTATGATTTCCCTCTTCCGCCTCCGGAATTTTTAAATGGGGACAATGGAGGTGACTCTGATGAATTTGGTTACGATTACGACTATCAAGCTGCTGAGGAAATCATTTGGGGTAAGTTATGCTCTATTTTTAATACTTATCAATCTAACTAACTGTAACAAACAAATTCCTTCCTATCTAATCTTTCTCCTTACATACTTATACCTAGATAAATAATAGTTCCTTCAAATACCTGCATTTAAGAAATAGGACAGTCAGAACATAATCTAAAATGCAAAAACTGTCTAACTAGCTCTATATAGCATAACAATACATTCATTTGGTAAGTATTCTGCCATTCTTACATACATAGGTACCATCCTCATTTTCCTCATCATAGTCTGGGAACTCCTCTGGTTAAAATAACTCATAATATCTGTACATTCAAACCAACTATGTAAAAAACTACATCCATTTCATACACCGTAGGATATTTTGCCAGTCATGTCATACTCATACTTATATACATAATCATATTCAATCATATTTTCAGTCCTAATTCTTTCTTGTGTTTCTCCCTTTGCTTCCCTACTTACAAACTCTGCGTGCACTCCGTCCGTACTGCTCAAGTACCGTAATGTCAGATTATTATTACATCACATTTAGCAGAGTGAACTGAACTCACAAGTAAATCAGCCTAAAATATACACGCTCAACAAATTCTAAAGACTGACTTGACTTGGCTTGGTTCTTACAGATTATTATTACTATTATGTGATGTGAGCTGAAGAGAATATTAAACTAAAAAAACTTCAAATGCATTCTTTACCTCTTTATACATAATATTATACATAGAGATAACAATACGTCCGTCAATGCAATGCATATCTCAATTTTCAACTTAACTATATGAGTGTGCAGTGTACTGTGGTGTAGACAATCGTTGTAGTATTTTGTGTTCTTGTGAGTCTTCGTCTTTAAAGGTAATTTTAAAATTAGGCTAATGTTTAAGTTATCATGAATGATGAAGAAAAACCCATAGTCATAAATATTAGCTACTATGTAGAGCTTATATTGTTTGATACCCATATAAGACAGAATCTAGAATGACAGTGTCTTACTCGGCATGTGTACATTACATATGTATGCATTTAATGTAACTCTACACCTAAATAGTAAAGTTAGCATGAACAATGTAAATATTGTGCTCTGGTTTGATTTTGGTTTGCTTTGTGTTTGCGTTGCGGTGTTGTTTTGTGGCTGAGTGTAGGTTTTGTTTGTAATTGTAATCGGTGACAAGGGAACATTGACAACAACGGTATTTGTCTTTTGTACAATGCACACTCACACAACACAACTTAAGACTGAAATGCACTCAAACTCCAAATACAATCTGCAACAATGTGAGTGAGTGAGGTGAGCTAGTGAGACACCAGAGCATTCAGAGTAAAAGCAGTTTATTAAGCAGCATGCGGTAACATAATCTAATGTAATGTAGTGGAAGTAAATATGTCTTCCATACCATATATACCTACTTTACGTAAATTATATTTAGTTAGCACAGCAGTTTAATTCATGATACAAACTACATACCTACATACAAACAGGTCTTGGATACACACTCACAAAATAAGCAAAAAACAAAAAAACCTACTTAATTGTATAATATTAATATTTCCAGTTATAAAAAGTGTACTAAATGGCAATACTAATACCATTAAATGCTGTACATGTTAATTTTCCAAGTTTTCATCTAAACTGTTTTAAACTAACAAATAATTTCTGCAGCTTTTCCTTAAATACACACCTATGCGAAAATGACTGCTAAATTCTGACCATACTACACTGAGACAAAAAAATATGTTGTTAACATATTTATTCGTATTGCAAACATACGTATCCGAGCCCTGTTTATTTTATATGTGAGCTATATGTACTACATGCTACATCATAGATTCTTCATCTCATACATGTTATGTATGTATCTAGTACCTACTTACAAGTGTAAAAGAAGAATAACAATAATAACATGCAGAGATGAGATGGAAGGATTCACTCACTCACTCACTTAGATAAAGATGTAAGCAAATGCAGTCATAATCACAACACAACAGTGACGAGACAGTTCGCTCATTTACACAACTATTGCGGAATCTGATATTAAGGAACAGAAACAGAACGAATTCGAATGTAATGCAATGCAATGGATAAATGTTCCGTTAGAAAAATAATCTTTGGTTTAGTTTTCTAATACACAAGTAAGAATAATAATCATGAAAATCATGATGATGGTTAAGTTGTAGTAACTAGTTCCTAGACCCACTAGTAATAATATTACTAATGGGACACTCATGCATAAGTCATAAAAAACTGAACGTTTCTTCTCTCACTCTGACAGCTAAAATGCAGATATGATTTACATTTTTCAATGAACGGTTACACCACTATATCTTAGACCTATCAGCCAAGCAATTGCAATCAATGACAGCAGCCGCAGCTCATGCGTGTGAACAATACTTTATGTAGTGTTACTTTTCTTAAATATTTTCTGCCACTTGTACATGAAGTGTAAGCTCATGCTCAGGTAATGCTGTGTAATATATTAAGTAGTTAAAAAAATAACCAAAATGCTACCGGTATTTACCAGGCAATGATAATATTATTTATTACTAACACTGCAGTTTACATAATGAGGAATTTGGAAGTGTGCTTGTATAAGTACAGCTGTAGTATTGAAAAGTGTGTATTGCATTTATATACAGGGTGTCCCAGAATGAACTCACCTGGTTGCCTAGTACCCCGGCCCTGGGCGCGTATTCAATATGAAAGTACAATTTTGCCCAGCAAAGATTTTGCCCAACTTCCATAGATACATACAGTAAACGATCGGGTATCCCAGGTATTTGGGCAAATTTTCATGCTGAGCAAATTTCTTTTTCTTATTGAATACGAGCCCTGCAGCGCCGGGGTACTAGGCAACCAGGTGAGTTCATTCTGGGACACCCTGTATATGTATACGTTGTAGGAAATATGTAAGATATCTCAGGCAGGTGCATGTGCATACTGCGAAACGGTTTAGAAATCAAAATTTTGCGTTTTAAACAAATAAAATGGTTTCCAGATGGAAATTAATGCGCAATTGTATTCGCAAAAAATTCTTTTGCTTTTCTATTATAAATATACCTATTGCCAATTTTAAAAAATTGCCAATTATGCCAAATGTCAATTTAACGTGAAATAAAATGTATCTGTATACTATCTGAACCAAAATTGCCAAAATCTATCAAGATTAATTTCAAAAGCACAAATGATTTCAGGTGTCTCTATAAAGCTTTTGCGACCTAAAATGCCCATGCAGGAATACCATGGTACAATGTATCTGCAACATATACAATTACATATAGAATACTTGTTGGAATATTTATATAATGGCAAATCCGGTAAAAAATCAAATGATCACGATAATGAATGAAATGCGCAATACAAAAAATGCTGAACTAAATATATTTTATATTGTGCTGATTGTATTATACGTATGGGTTTATGTTACTTATCTGAATCATTGTTTAAATATCTTACTAACTACTTTACTAACAAAACGAAATAGGAAATATTTTTATCTTCAAATTTTTATCAAACCAATATAATACTACCTCGCAGTAGCTAGAGTAGTTACTACGTATACTATAGCACAGCAGTTATCTTATTATTATGTAGTTTATTGTGCTTATTATTGGAGCTGGCTTACTTACTAACTATAGATATGTAATGTAGATGTAGTACAAATGGACAGTTTAGCACAGTGACAGAATTTCCAATACAACGAAATGATAATACTGAATCCCTTGGTTTAACTACAGCTTTAGCAGATTCAGTCAGGCCATGCTGCCTTGTTATCCATGTACAAAGAAACGATAATAATCACATCATTACATTTTGTTGCTGTTTTGACTTGGAGTATTCTTGTCTTTTTTATGTCTCGCCTTGTCTTGTCATCTTGGTTGATCTGACTGAGCATTGTTTTTCCTTCACGAGTAATAAGTGGAAAAAATTCTTCTGTCTTGTCTTTAGTTGAATTTGAGAGTTTGAGACGTGGTTAGCGTTAGCACATTGCTCTAAGCTATGGGCCGTGTTAAGTAAGCTACACCAACAAATGGCAACGGAACCACGTTACATGCTCTCAGTTGTACTTGTACTTGTATTTTTCTGCACAGATAAAATGTAATAGAGATGTTAATGTCAAATGTAGGCTAATTGTCCACACTTAACACTTATAAACAGGTACATCGGTTAATATAGGTAAGTACCATTTTATATCTGCATATGTACGTGTAAATGGATAGATTACGATTGTAAAGAACTTTAAAGAAATGTTAAACTTTAAAGGACAACACAGCAAGTACAGATACAATAATAATCCATACTCCATAGCATAGCGTAGCGATTTATGAAAATGTTATTAGCAAGACAAAATTCAAATAATTTATCCTTACTCTAGTATTAAAAGGGTTATGTTATGTACTGATAGACACGACACGAGTATATGATAAAGAAATAAGTATGTAAATGTAAATGATGTCAGCCGGGACGTCAGCCCATGCCAGGCAGTAGGATGTATGGTGTAGCATAGTGTGTCGCAGCAGGAAATAGTCGAAATTAAATTGGTTCCGTAGCAAGAGCGAATTTCTTATAAAGGTTTTTATCCTATATACATAATATACAATACATGCATAAGAAATAGCTCAGCCCTTTTAATACTATATTAGCATTCTTATAATTCTGCGAGATTTTTCTATAGATAATTACATTATGGGAACTGAACTGAACCCAGTTACATACTTTGGTATGCAAAGTATTCCTCCTATTTGCATCTAAATTCTAGGGTACCTTGGTCAACCTCTTACGGTAAGAAGATTCGGATCGCGAGCTTTCAACGCAAAGGGAGGATTATCTTTATCTTGCTTATTAAACACAAATATCAGAATAAAAGTAGAATAAAAGAGTAATAGTAATACATAACATGGCTTATATAATTGCACTGACTGACTGACAGGTACATGGGTAACAAACATTATTACATATGTAGGTACAAGACGAAAAAGGAAAAATGGAACAGAATAAATATTATTATGTAGCAAAACTGGGGAAAGAAGGATTGTGCAATCTTTTCTGAATTGAAATTGGATGCGCCTCTCCTCTAATGTAATAAATGGGGAGCGACACTATTATCAGAAGAAATGAATTGAATTGAATCAAACCAAATCATAGTTTGGCATTGACCTGTAAATGCTTTTTAGATGAAGAATAGAATGAGCATGGAGGTTTTTGGCTCCTAAACTATTTTAACAATAACATCAAATTCTTATGTTCTGCTCTGCCATGCCATACAGATACATATTTACTATATTGCACCTGTTATGCTACAGACAGAGATATTTAGATATCAGAAAGATCTGGCTTATTGTAAATTCTACTTGGTACAGACTACAATGTTGTTGAACTGAACTGAAAATGTATACAAAGTAATACAAGCCAACGCCAAGCCAAAACAAACCAGAGAGACAGGGACTCCTTTACTATTTATTTGTATACTGTTCTTTGGCACATTTCTTCGCATTTTCCTCGCCCTCCTCTCCATGGAATGGAATTTGGTTTGGCTAGGCATTTTATCTATGTTTATACTTCAGTATATGGAATGCAAGGATTTAAATGCTTCATTCCAATCTTACAGTGCACTGCAGACTGCACACAAAATTAATTTTTATATTATGATAATTCACTCTGCGTTTCTTGTTCTATGTATAATACACGCATATAAACATACTACTATAGTGTGTATGCAGTAGATAAGCTTTAATCTATACAATTTACAACTTAAATGTGTACTAAAGTGTACTTACCTTATAGTATGTTATAAAGAAATGCTTTAGATGACTATTTTAAACCGTTTAGAGCAGCATAATACTACTAGTTGTATATAAATACTACGCAGCTTACCTTCCATTACATTACATACATTATTACATAGAACATGCACACTAATTGTTTCCTTCAGAACACACAATGGAATAGTTATCAAATGGAAGCAGCAACTCTTATCGCTAATTATCTCAAGAAAAAATCTGTGCATTGAGATTTTTAGTTGTTGCATTGAATTCTGCATACTTCGTAAAACTACAGTACATCTCTAAACGCTTGTCTTCTATTCTGCACATAATATCTCTTATTCTTTCGTAGTATGCGTATAGATACATACAGATTGTAAAGTTACACAATTGTTATACAACCATTCATTTAATTCTTTCGTTTATAAATGCATTCAATTCGTTTATAGAAGAAACAAACGGAAGTACAATATACTTTGCTACGTGGTTGTACTTATTGTTATACTAGTATATTTTCTATTATTCTTATAAATTCAATTCTTGTTAGAATTAGAGATGCAATTACAAGTAGTAAATAAACTCTTGTATAAATAGTAGTAGTAAATAGAACAATGAATGCATGCATATTAAAAGAGGCAGAACATAACAATAATAATATGTCTCCACTTAAGTGTACATACTTATATGTAGTAGGAGTAGGGATATTTGAAAGGAAGAGAGTTTAGCAGCATCAACGAGAATTAATGTGAGTTGAGTGCTCTTGTGTTCTACATGACAGTAGTAGTAAGTTTTATTTATGTAAGTGTAAACGGTACTGTTGCATCGTTTACGGCCACGTTAATAACCGTAGTAATAGTTCATAATGATATTTGAATGTTCACCTGCTGGAACTATGGAAATAACACGATGACTTTGATGACGATACGGATACGGTAAATGTATAGGAGGTCTTTAAGCTGTGATTTACATTTTTATGGTGTGTTGTATTGTGTATTTCGCATTTTCGCATAGCGTACCCAACCAATATTAATTTAATACCAAAGTAAACGTGCTTATGTGCAAGTTATTACTATTATTAAAATTATTATTCTATTATCCATATCCGTGTCTGGTTCTGGTTTGCCTGCTTAGTTAAAGTATTCATTACAAAAATAGAGGATACCGACGCATATGAATATGCTTTATAGCAATCCAGGGTTATTTTATTGACTTTCCATTCAACAACAATAGCTGTAGCTAATGCTAAAGCTTAACAACTCATTGTCACAGAGGCAAAACAGAGATAACGTGTAAATTGTAAATCAGTTGATCTCATTGTGAGGACAACTAACTAACTGATGTGATGAGTTGACTTTACTTCATTTTACATCATCCGTCTTTATTTCATTTTGTTATTATATTATATTAGGTAAGTAATGAGGTACACACATACCTTCTACCTACCTACGCCTAGATATTTAAATAACAGTAGGCATTTATGCAGTCGACAACAATAAGATAAAAATTGCGGCTGATGAATAGCTATTCGCACTTTCTCAAGCAGAGTACAGTGCAAGATTTCCATGTTAGTATTATAATTCTTTCTGCGTTGTTATTTTTAATTGTTTTTATATGGTTTCGCTATTTTCTCATACAGACAGATAAATGCTTTGAAATTACACGATCTTACTTAATTACTAAAATTACTTTGTGGGCTTATCGTCATTGTTATACTTAGAGGTACTCATATTATATATCAAATGCTATAGTAGAAGATAGAACAAAAGAAGAGACATGTCGTTCTATGTTACGATGATTTAATTATTCAGATGCATGGGACGATGGAACCATAGTTTAAGTACTTGCATATGCATACGTAATAAGTTTCTATTTATGCCCCTATTGTATATAGGTGTCTTCTTAAGTAATGTACCTAAAGCTATTTACTAAATTATTATCCATGCAAGTAAAAATTATGTGAAATAATTATATTAAATATATGCCACCTTCATTTCTCTACTTTTTAAAGATAATGTGAGTACTACAAATGGGTGCACATTTATTTGTGTTTGTTCACCTTACTTTGTGTAAATTGTAAATCCAATTCATTAAAATCAACCTTGGCATTTTATGTTTACTTACATTTATGACGCTAGGGTAAAGTTTAATTTATTTAAACAGCCACATACCAGTATAAACAGATAAAGACAGAAAATAAATAATTGGAGTTAGAATTTATTCGCAGCAGACAAGATTACGAGTTTGAATATAACTACTAAACCAAAAGTAAGTGTCTGTAAGCACAAAAATGTATCAAAATACTACCTACATACATGTACGTCTGTTCTTTATATTAATTACATACAGTGGATTTTAAATAATACTCTTTTACAACTATCACATTTATGTTATCTTTGTGGTTTGAGGTAAAGCAAATAATTGCCAATGCACAGTATTCGATAAAGTACATCAGTTCAGTCCAGTATCTATGAACATGAATGAGCAAAAATTCAGCGTACTATTTATATAGTAATTACTATAGTATATAACATTAATGTTGGCTACACAATGTCACTGTCAGTGCGTACACAGTCAATATGGAGTGATAACGATAAAGAAATTATCAAATTGATTTACTTACAAAATACCTAAGTATGTATATAGCA
Source organism: Tomocerus mixtus (assembly GCA_034694165.1). Lineage (NCBI taxonomy): Eukaryota > Metazoa > Arthropoda > Collembola > Entomobryomorpha > Tomoceridae > Tomocerus > Tomocerus mixtus. Next base: position 5,846 of record JAQFYC010001611.1, on the reverse strand, counting down.
AATATAGTGCCATGAAGTATCGTAAGTTAACACATATATAAGAATGAAAGGCCGAGGATGATCAGGCAGAGCAGGGAATAGTATAAATATATCCAATTTTCTATTCCTTCTATGTACAATATTCTGTTTCTTGTAAAATGGATTTTAAGCGTGTAAGCAATGAAAGATACCTAGAATTAAAGTATATATTGGGTAAAGTTTTTTTTTGATTTCCTTGTGAGATTAGTTTTGGAATTAATAAGCCTTAAGGACACTAATCTCACATCATGAAAAAATTTGAAGGTACCTTGAACTAGGTATGCTATTGTAGATACTGGATGTAATAAAACTTAAACTCATTTAAACACTAACTTTTGTAGGCTGTAGTAGCATATATAAATCTGCTTGACAAAGGCAGGTAATTTATAATCCTCTGGAAAGGTCACAAAGCTATAGGTGTACTATAGGCAGATCAGTACATTGACCTTGTGTACACTAAACACTGAACTTAGTTAACTTATGTTGAAATGTGTCGCAATGGATGTTGTCAACTATAGATAAATGGCAATAGCATATAGGAATGCTGAATGCACTAATACGTAGATACAGATATACCTCCAGCATCAATAAGCTGATTAAAAGCTATAGGTATGGATCGATTTTATTGGTTTGAATAAATACCTACATAGTTTTGCACGTTATTACCGCACATAAATTGCCGTCCATTATTATCCTTTGTGCTGAGTAATGTGTTGACAGGCACAGTAGAATAATAAATGTATTTTTGTATTGTGGATTATGAATATGATTTACCTAGGTTTACGTTTCCATATTTATGTAACCAGGTTAGATACTATTTTAATGAGTGCAAAATTAAAATTTTTCCTATTATTACCTCTTTACTTTACAGTTAATATTTTTCTGTGCTGCCTTACTTTTATGACCATAAAATTCTGTGTACTATTACTTTGAAGTATCTGTAGTTAGCTTACTACCACAAATAAATAGTTTCACCACGTGTTACACTTCCAACGTAATTGCTAATAACGTTGTTAAACCTATGATTAGTTTATTGCTCTCCATTTCAACTTTTTCCATAATAAAAAGACTAACGAGCGTTTCTAAGTACAATTTACAAAAACACATTAATAACGAGAGAACAAGGCACGTTCTAGTTTTAAAGAATTTTCTCCCGAGAATTTGTCTTCATCATTCTGCATACTAAACAGCAGTAGTTAAAGTATGTAGTAGTTAGTAAGTATAACTCCTTCGACTTCTGTAAACGTAAACTCGATATTCTCATTAGAGTAAATAAGTAACTTTGCATAGCAATTACGCATGTAATAATAATAGTGGAGCGTTCGTCCCCTTTCAATTTCAATTTCAATTGCATTTGCATTTTTAAATTGAAAAACAGTACCTGTACATAAGTATTCATATTCATACCTACTACTTAGTTAATCTAGAGTTTATAAGTTTAAGCTGTAACTTTCCTATTTACATTTACATGTACATCCCTTCAAAAAATTATTTCAGAGACGAAAGTAAAATTCAGCGATGAAATACCATGCCATGTGGTGGCAAAACTATAACGGCAAAGGAAACTGAATAATACTAAAGCTGAGATTTAAGAATGTAAGTTTAGATGGGAATTTCCATGCCGAGAAGAGTACAAGTGTAAGTCTATGACAAGTAAATTAGATACAAAAGCTGTGCCACTTACATATTTCTTGTCTCTCCATTTGGTCTGAATAGAGAATGGACAGTCCGGTTCTGTTTACATACAGAGGGTGTCATCATATGCTATTTATTAGGGAAACTCTGAAATCTTTTGCTTGTACCATGTACATAAATGAGATTATAATTGTGAGGAGGCTTTGGCTAATCATGAAAAGCAAACCTTAAGCTCACTATTCAAAAGTACTTCTACTTCACTAATTCTAAATGACAGCTGCAAAGGAACTTAGAGCTAAGATAATAAATAGAAGGAGATAGCCATATGTAACGTAAAATACAAGGTATTATGTAGTGAGTACCTTACCCTTACCTACATCAGCGGCGGTATATTGGTATTAATCCAATTCTCTGTCACTTAGCTCATTGAGACTAAGATACTCTTGCAGAAACCACCAGGTATTCATCATCTAGTCATCATATAGTAATTTATCTTGTTAATGTTATGCTGCATTAGATACATAGGTACTTCGTCAATACAGTAAAGTTCTTTACTACCTTTACCATTTATTTGCGGCGATTATTAGAAATCATATTATAATATATAGCAAAAATACCTATAATAATGGGACGGCTTATATAAAGTAGAGGATGTGGAGGAGCTGTCCTGTCTTCTCCTGTCTTGTATAGAATTTATGTGACTTGCTTTTCCTATCCACAACTAAATGACAAGAGTTGCACATCAACTTGTATGGCAAGTGCAATTATTCCGGTGCTGAAGGGAAAATCCTTCCTACTACTTAACTAATACTTTGGCTGTAAAGTATTTCTTTGTACTATTAGAAATAGGAGTATAGTAGGGATGTCTGTATATTATATCTATTATTTTACTTCGTTTTGTAGTGATATCATTATATTGCAGGAGAACTTACGGCAGGACAGGACAGCTAGTTAATACTTAATGCTAGGGTATACCTATAGTATAATGAGTGCTCCAGTATGCTAATGTATTTACCTAGATGTTTTTGCAAGTTCGTTAGAGAATATTCTTTGTCCTCCTACTCTATAGTCTAGTCTTCTCTTCTAAATAGACAAGAATAATGATAGCGATGAGACAGTTAGTGAGAATTCGAATGGATGGAATGACTATGGCGATGAAGTGACTTAGGGCTAGGTAAGTGCAAGTGTAAAATAGAATGTAGGTATGCAATGCACAATAATATGTATCACTAGGTAAGTAATGTAATGTAAGTAAATAAGTAGCATTATTTGTATGGCAAAGGTATTTGGTTTGTTTGGTTTGGTGTGGTGTGGCTATTCACTAAAGTTTTATTATGATGCTATTGTTGATTGTGGGAGGCATTCATGTAAAAATAGAAATTATGTGTGGGATTCCACATAACATCCATTATCCATTCAAATTCAGATTTTCCTTCACTTTTGCTAAATACATAAGTTTTAAATTCCATTGAAAGTACAAATGCTACTACTCTTAGCTTCTATAATTGTATTTACTTAACTTAACGTTCATCAAATCGTTCTAGTTAGTATTCATGCAGAATTTTGTAGAGAAATAAAATGGAGATATAGATTAGATAGTTTGTTAGTAGCGTGCATAAATAAAATTCCCATCCCAATCTAAATGTTCCAATTCTAGTTCTAATCTCCCCGTCCACACAATCAGAAATAGTACTTGCTTACTTATAAATAAGCAAAATAATTTTGCAGGTGAAACCAAACGTGCAAATGCAAACGCATTTAGATTTATGTATGCTAGATATTTCTATTTCTTTTGTTGCACTATTTATTGCACTTTATTTATATCCCATACAGATACAACATAGGCAGTAAGGCTACAGCTTAGAACTTACAAGTAAAGCACGTGAATGTGAATAAAAAGTTACCTACTCTTCTTTTTAACAAAAACTTCCTACCTAATTATAATTTCTACTTTTGTATAAGTAAGTAGTATTGTAGTGCATTGTGTTATATTGTATAAGTAGGTATTGTGACCCTTAGTTAGTAAGAACTTGGAAATATCGTTTCTTTTGTCCCGACTGAAAAGAGACATTGAATTTAAAGAGAAGACACAAAGAAGAAATTCAGGGCAGAAAGAGTTGAATAGCGTAGACACGGTCATCTCGAATCTCGACGCGCTAGAACTGTCAGTCCTGTCTGAATTTACCGAAGTAGAAGTACTTAGAGCAGTAGTAAATACAAATAGGAACTATTTACAATACATAACGTACGTACAGATACTTAGCTGTATGGCTTTATACAATTCAACAATATTCTAGTCAATGCAATGCATGCATATAAATCACACTGTACAATACAATGCAATACTACGAACTTAATAGTATAACTATTGCTACTATCTATCTATTATTCATACTGAATGATTTCGATTTGAGAGTTGAGACAGTAGTGAGAATACATATTTCCGTATTCTTATTATGCATCTAGTAATATTTTATATAAGAATCCATAGTATGTATATTATTTGTATTGCTTCTTATTATTAGCAACTTTAAGAAAGGTTCCACAGACAGACTGTTCAACACTTTTCGACGAAAATAGTTGTTGGAGTTGAATGTGTAGCTCAACGAGTAAAGTACAAGATGGATTGAAATTTCTCATTTTATGATATGCAAAGAAATAAGTAGTAATACTAATATATAGTAAAGCAAGGTGATTTTCCTATTTAGGGTTAGTAAAGTGTAAGTGTAAATATCTGGTTACCAGACCAGACCTGTTCATATATATTGCAGTGGAAGTTGTAATTTGCCTTCTACTTCTGTTACAATAGTACCAGTGCAGTACAAGTAGCCTGTCAGTCTGTCTGACAGTCTGAGTTTTATATTTAGGTGCATTCATTTGTATTTAACTTATATTACTGGGGAAGTTTGTACTGTACTGGTATTTATGTGTGGAAGTACTATTTTTGTACTTAGTGTTTATATAGTTATATATTTGAGGAGGGAGTGAGTGTCAGACCTCAGACGGATGTAGACGGAATACGAACCAAACCAAAAATCAAGTTTACCTATGTAGTGTAATAAGTAAATAGTATTCTTAGTTCGTATTTCATAGTTAGAAGTAGACACGTAGAAGAATGTAATGTAGACTTGCAAGCCAAGAGTAAAGGAGAGAGACAAAGTTTAAGGTAGTTTTGGTGTTAGTGAGTATTTAATACACGTGGGAACAACCTTTTGTACATATCTTCCAGGTTGACTGATTGTGGATGTGGATGCTAAGCCATGAATGAAAGATTCTAGATAGGCTTCACCAGACTCTCTTTAGCTTTTCAAATATCCATTTACTTTAAGGGAAAATTCTTTGAAAGCCTTTAACTTAAATGTAGTGCAATATGCAATGCATACGGTAATGCATTTACTTATTTTTATTATAGTTTATCGTACTGACTATAGTAAGTAGCTATAATTTTGGTACGACTCCGCTTGTATGTACTATATTACATATTACTAGACTTATTATGCGGCAGATACATATATAACTAAATTAGCTACGTATGTAATATTGGCACAATATAATTTAAAACTGTGGTTGGAGACATTGCATATTGTATAGCTCTTATAAATGTAAAGCTACTATTGTACCTACTTATTAATAAAATATTTTATATGGTACCTGTTATGGTGCGATAAAATCTCCTTTAGAGCCCATAGTGTTTAAATGTGTTTGAAAATGTGACTTATCTACACTTAAATTAGATATTATAACAATGGTGATTATAATGGAAATAACTAATAGGTACCATTGTACAAGTTAAGTATCTAATAGTCCTCGTTTGTATAGTCTTAACGCATGTTATGTACACTGCACGGTTTCTTCCCTTGCCGTGTAGCCGTAACGGTTCCTATTGAAGCTCAGCATTGACATGAACCATGAGCAGACCAAACTTTTCGCTAATACTACTTGCAAACTTGTACCTAGCCTAACCTATAGAGCTGTGTAAAAATATTATTTTACATGTGCATACATTTGGTATAATCTGCAAACCTATTAAATACAGGTGTGTTTATACGTAATATTTCTTTAACTTGAATAAAGTAGGTAAGTATACATAGTACATGAACATGTAACTACATACGTGAGACAGTTTAATGCTACACATTACACACATTAATAATAAATAATATGTATCGCTAACAGAAACAGAAGTCAAAGAC
>JAQFYC010001610.1:0-32446 GCA_034694165.1 Tomocerus mixtus | reverse complement strand
CCTTTTGAATACTAAATGTTTGGAAATTAAATTTTCTGGTTTCGAAAGATGTATTGTATCAGTATGTGTGTTTAGTAGCACATATACTTATTTGTATTACAATGGTAGCTTAATTATTAGATATGACAAACGGAGAGAACGGCAAATAAATTACAAAACCTTTAAAACTTTTCCTTCATAATTTACTCCTTGCAGACGGACACTTTCCTTTCGTAAAAAATGCAATCTTCAAATTATCATCGTAAATCAAAAAAGGTTAAAAGGATTTTTGTGCAAAAAACATGTTTTCACATGATATGAAAAGAAATGCCTACTGCCTTACCTACCTACGTACTTACATAAGTACAGATAAAAACCAGGTAAAGAATGTTGTCAACAAAGCTGACTACGTTGGTTTGGCTGGGCATTCCGGATGTGACAGTGAGATTTGGAGAAAAGGGGAATTGTCTCAAATGATGTGACGAGATTCAGGAAAATGCTTTCGCACGGGAATGAATTTCCCTGTTCTGTCAATCATCTGACGAAATGTGATACTTCTCTTAAATCTTTTACTATACTTACAGACGTACAATATTCTCTGTCCTTCTATTTGTAGTTGTATACGACTTAATTTGAACCGTAATGTAAAATAAAGGGTATTGGCAGTAGAATAAAAGGAAGATCAGTTTTTCGATAAAGGAATCTAGCTGTAAAATAAAAAGTATGCGTGTTTAAAACAAAGGACCGTTCTGTTGAAACTTGAAAAGGAGATTGTCAGTAGGCAAACAAAGGGGTTTGTCAGTGGAACAAGATATTTCAGCAGTTTTATTGTTTGTTTTGTATGTCAAAAGTAGTACATAAAGTTATATTGCGATGTGCGACCAGTAATTAAAAGAATGGGAAATACTAAATATAATGGTAAAAAAATTATATTATGTAGACCGATTTACTTATCGAAGCCATAAGTACCACAGATGATGAGGTAATAACTTACTAACTATTTCTGGACCTACAAGTACTGACTAGTATTTAAAAAAATAAATACTAAAGAAAATACTTAAATATTAATTATCATTTTGTAGACTGATTTAAATATAAACTGCCACATTTCCTTATTTTGTGCATTGTTTGTGTGTATTTCTACCAAGTATCCCCTCTGCACATTCAAAACGTAAGACCTTTCACCTCTACTGACTGACATTTTGCAAAATACTGACAGATTCCTTTTTTGAAAAACTGACACATTCCTTTTATTTATAAGACTGAAAACTGTAACTGCCACATCCCTTTGTTTTACCTGCACCTCAATTGGTAGCCGTTATATAATAGCCTTATCATGACAAAGACACTTGCTTCTGAAATAAGTATTTTAGAGTAGGAAACTTTTCTGGACCAATTTAATATCATCATATCAGCGTCATCTCATCACCTACACGCTTTACCTACCTTCTGCTCTACTCTACTTAAATTTAAGTAGGTACAGTAAATACGTGGCGTGGAATTTTAGATACCGTAGTTTACGGTACACATTAATTCTCCATTTGACATATAATGGCACGTGAAACTTTTATTCCCTATGGACATAATAATTCCCCATGAAAAGCATTTTATTTGTATAATTGAAGTAAGAGTACACACTTTGACTCGGGTACTACTATACAATTCTCAGAAGACAAAACTATGTTAAGAAATATCAAAATGAGTACGTATTTATGAGTTTCGTGTTGACTCATTCAAATTGCTTGTCCAAGAAGGCAGATTTTTAGTTCCCAAATGAAAAAGCAATTTAATTATCATTATCCCATGTTTTCAATGCACGGGAACAATTTGGAATTTTGCCCTTAAACTGTATTTCCCCACATGGGCGAAATAATTCCCCAAACGCCACTTTTTAAGCAAATAGACTTGAAACAATAATTCCCCATATGTATATTATACTGTAAACTAGTGTTGATGCCTATTTACTGTACAAGTACAGATATTACATATTTATTTCTCTTTCTAAAAGAAATTCAACTAAATAGTAGTACAGCGTTAGCTAACATAAACATCTATAGCAAAGTGAACTAAAGAAATACTATTACAAACAAACAACGTATAACTTAAGAGAGGCAGACAGAAGTAAGAACTAAGCTTAACGATTTAGGTTTCATCCCACGCAATGCAAGAAAGGAAGAAGTGACAGATACGATACCTAAATACCTCTAAGCTCTCAGAGAGGAACTGACTTGACAACCTGATAACTGACATGACATTACATGACAATGTCCTTGTCGCTTGCCAATTACACAAACAATTATTACTCAGCCTTCAACACTTTACTCACATTGCTATTGCTACTTGGTGTTTGTTCCTCTCCATTAAAAACATGTAGGTATTTGCCTACTTAGAAACCATCCGTTAAAGACGTCCAAGATTTTCATTCCATTTGGAGCCGTTCACCTTAAATCCGAAAAATGGAGCAATTTCACCATTCCTTACACTCGATGCTTCTGATTTTCGGAATCTCTTTTACTATAATTAGTGGATGGTCCCCAAACATTTAATTTGAAGGCTTATATTTTATACACTGATGTAATAGTAATTAGACTTTCTTTATCTGCAATTGACACTTGAGTTATTAAAGGAATCTCCAAAAGTATCAAATGAAAGGAGTTTTTCTAGAGAAATCCCTATATAAATAAGAACCCTTAGGATGTTAAAAGGAGAGTTAAATGTAAAAATTGGAATGAGATGAAAGCACAAGAGAGAAAGCATAAGTATCACTACATGCGTTATTTTATAGACATTAGTATTTATATGATATAGGAATTGTGCAAGAGTTCTCTAGAATTTTGTCGTGTCGTCGACTTTTGAGACCGCGATGAAGCCCCACACATAAAACCGCAGAGATTTGATGATGATGAGTCTGCTGGTACATCAGAGGATGATGACTCATATCAGAATCAGAGTCATGCATTGTGGGTGTGATTGCAACTTGCAACCAACCGCTATGTTCAGTGCCATATTGACTGTGGTGTAATGGTGTGTCATGTCAATCTGTCTACATCAGCTCATTTCCACAAAGATTCTCTGGGTTTCATCCATTTCACTGTTTTGACTGCACTCTTAAATCAAAGCTCCTTCTCGGAATGTCCAGTTACCAGTTTTTTGCCCTTTCACTTCTGTATAAACTTAATTGCCAATTTGACATTGAAAATTACAAGGCAGACATAAAGTTCGTTAATTCTTTGAAGGTCAGTACAATAGTCTTGTGTACAATCATAGTACCCTTTAAGCTATAGGTAATTGACCAGTAAATATACACAAATGTTTTGATCTCTTTTATCACAGTGTAAGCAAACCAATTATTTAGATATCTACTTTACTACTATTCATATTACTTTAATAATTACAAATGCGGATAATTCATGTGGATATTACTTGAGATTCGTAACCATGCAGTCAATAACCCACGATATCAGAAAACATGAACGAAAGAGTAAAACTGAATGATTTGGAATCTCCTAAAATCCATCCACTGACATTGTAACCTTGAATATGGAATTGAATATATTGTCAGTGACAAAGTGACAATTACTTGTGTCAGATTGCAAATGAATGACATGTGGTTTCCTTTCCAAATATTTGTTCCATTCATTCGGCATTCAGAATTCAGATTCCTCAGCACTTTAATGCTTAATACCTACTTAGATCTGTCAGTAAGACACAAGTAATTATCACACGTCAAACTATAAATGCATTCATTAAAAAGTTGTTATGAGCATTCAAATAAAATGCATGACTGAATGATGTCTACGTAAAAATCGTCTTTGAAAGTTTGCAAACGAAATTCTAGAGTCAGATAGAACAAATTAGGGAAATTATGCATGCATGAATTAAATAGCTATAGAAATGTTTACCCAGTGCCACTGCTACTAATCATATCGTAGTGAATTGAGCTTCATTAAAACTTTGTCCAAAAGATGGAAAATAAGTAGGCCTATTTAATTCAGCCTTTAGTAGACAACTTTTGGGACACAATACATACCTTTACTAATTAATGTTTCCTTATGTTATATAATAGTAAAGCAAACATAATAATTAATTAGTAGGAGCTCCGTAAGCAAGATGAACTATTTTATTTCTATCCCATCGGAAAATTATAAATCGATAAGTATAATATGAGAGCTATACTATAAGTTTTGATGACTATAAATAATTTTAATTAGTACTAGACTAAACGCATATCAATATAAATGCTCAAGGGGAAATAATTGTATTGTGAGTAAAGAACACGATACGATTTGCACAACTTTCCATTATGTTCACCACTATTGTAATATCAATGAAAACATTACTTAGAATTTTGTGGTGAGATGGAGACGGAATGAGGAATTAATAAGTTAATCTCTTGCGATCTAATCTTTACGAGAGTGGGAGGGCCCTTGGGTTTAGCTTCAACAGATTAGGTACCTATATACGGCTTACCTAATACAATAACAGAGAAAATAAAAAAGTCTTGAGGGCAGATCAGTTCACAGATTATTTATACTCCGCAGAAAAATATTTCCAAGTTTTTTACTTGACGTTCGCAGATTTTTTAATTTTCAAGTATTTTTGCATTTTTTGAGATGTTCAAATCGTGTCTATGTAGAAAAATTAAAAAAAGTGTAGATTTTTTATATTTTAATTTGTCACATCCGGTAAGTTAAATTTATTTTTAAATTTCTGATTAAAATAAACATGTAACAGTAGATATTTAGCTTTTCAGATGAAACAATAGGTTTACAATGGCAGAAACATAATTCAAGTTAAGTTGTATTCGTAGAAGCAATTTTCGAAGAGTGGCTTTGTTTAGGAGTTAGCCAGTAGCTTATCAATTCGGAATTCGTAAGAAGGAAATCCAGCAGACCACCTACTTATTTTGGACTAGATTTCGAATAAATTCTTTGTAAAGTATTTAGACTACTGGCTATGCAGGCCAAGAGAGGATCGGAGAAAAGTTTCTAAATGGAAAACTAAAGATTCCTTTGTTTAGTCATTGCTTTCACTTTTTCCTCTATAACTCTAATGCTCCGAAAATCCTTGAGATTTCCCTGTTTGGCTTGACTGAACTCTGGTGGGTAAGAGTGCTCCTCATTTCTACTCCACATTCCCACATCGTAATTCATTCCATCTCAATTGTATCCCTTACATTGCATCTTTCCTTCCGCATTACCATACTTCTTTACTTTCTTATACAAACACAGACATACAGATACGACAAACACAAGCCCATAAACTACTTATGGAATAATACTTATATGGCAGTAGAAATCCTATAGGCGAAAGTAAGTACTTTCTTTTTGCTATTTAAGTGTATAATATTACGTGAACGGAGGAGCAAGGATAAGGAAATGCATTAAGTCCAATCCCGTAAACAGAGCCTTAAATTCCTTGCCAATTTATCATTGTGTATCTAGCACTAGTATTTTTTAAAATGTCAATGGATTCCTTTTACAACTATCTACATCAATATGTCTATATGTCAATGACATGTACTTACGTATTGTTAACTACTTGAACCTTTTGTCTTTCTCCTGTTTGAGTTTTAATGGAAAGGGAAATAGAGAGGAAACCAGTAATGTACATACTTTCTAAAGCTACAAAAAATGTCAAAAAACTTTTCGGCGTAATGAATAAAAAATTAAATAATGTCCACATATGCGGTTGTTTTAGGGAGGGGTGTAGTACAGAAATTGGGTTAACATTTTTGAAGTTGCCCCATACTTATTTAGTATACACGAGGCTGGACTTTTAAAAATTTATTTTCATACGGGTAATATCCGGGATTTTTTGGAATTCGAGTGACTTATGAACAGATTTGTTTACTGGATCCCATTATCTTTGGATGATATGGCATAGTTCCCATCTAATGTCTACTCAATCCATTGTGGTGCACTTCCTAACATACTTGACATGACTATGACACTTAAAAAATTGATATCAGTACTTCAAATTGACTTGTATATTATCCAGCATGTAATATTGTAGTACTGAGTTATTTGAGCCAACTTATTAAAATGACAAGGGAAATAGTAGGCTTTCATTTCTGTTCATGAATGACATTTTTCTCAATTTCTGTTGTGAATTGAATTTCTGTTAGAATTTATTATAATGTCTCCTTCCCTTACATATCATTGACATGTCAGCTAGTATAAAAATCTTTCCTTAACATCTTAACTTATAATTGGATTGATTTGTTTAAACTATTACGTCGAGTTATGTCCAATGTGCAGGATTTTGGCGAGATAGAGAAACGTAGAAAGACCGCGTAGTAACTGCCATTTGTCCCTTTTCATCCCTTCATCCTTATTCATAAAATATCTTTAAAAATAGATGAGACACAGAGCGGATCATAATATATAGTATTTACATACTAGGTGACTACTGTGAAGAACATATTTCTTCATAATAATCCAAACTCCCAATAGAAGGATCCTAAGCTATTCAGACAGGAACGGAGGAGCCACTAATAAATAAAAGTATTAAAAAGCCAAAAGGAATAAGAAAGCATAGAATATTGGCCCAACGGGACAAAGACTAATATCCTTTCAATGAACATAAATAATTCTTACTTTAGGTCTTACTTCAGGCCCAAATATTGTGGTGTATTAAATATAACGTACAATATAGGTCTCTACAATGTTTATTTACCAAAAAGGCTTCGCAACACCAACTCCTAACTTTTAAACACCGTTTTATTAATTTAAATAAATAATGGGTCAAAGTGGTGTTATGTGATGAGAATATACGCCCCCAGAATAATTTTAATTCATCTTTGTGAAAGTTTACTTAATGAAAAAAGGTTGTTAACAGTTAACAGGATGTTTTAATATATTTTATGCATGTTGTACCTTAGTTATTATGCGGTAGTTGACTTGGTTTCTAGTGTGGGAGTTTGTTTTTGTCTTTTTTAAGTAGAATTGCTTAGAATTTGTTTGAAAGGGAGTCAAGTCAAGTCAAGTTAAGTCTTAAGGGAAAAGAGTGAGTCGGTTGAATTGAAAAGGGGGCGGGGAAAGGTTCTTTGGTTTGGCTTTCTCTGATCTTCTTCCCTCACGATCAGTTAGCTCTTCTGAATTTCTCCGCAAAATTAATGTGGATGGATGGATGCGGATAGTTTGGATAGGTATTCAATTGACTTGCGAGTCGAGGCGACGCGATTTCTTTACGTTATCTTGTTGTGTGTATGTATGTATGCTGTAGTGCCGTGTGTTGCCCTTGGCTAAAGATGTATGTATCTGTACTACACAAATACCACAGTTTATACAGATATTACATATATATATAGATATAGTTAGAACCATATAACAAGTCGTACACCATATTATGACCTTTTCTCTGTATCATTATAGTATTGCTATAATAATATATTGGTTTGCATCTTCATCTCCGTACAGTTACTCCGCCATTCAACATAAACCTTTTAGCCATCACCTACACATACTAGTACTTACGTTAGATATTTTATTCCTAGAGGAGAATAAAGTGTAGAGCAACGGAACCGACAATTTCCTGCATGACCAATTCGAAATGAACTAAATGGAGTGTGAATTCCCATTCCTCTCTTTGAGTTGACAATAAGTAACTTCTACTTCGTCTCCCTCCTAAACAACACACCTACAAAATTGACTTTCTCACATCCTCAAATGCTATACAAACACTGAATACAATAGTATGTGTACTTAATAGGTAATACACTAATACAGTGGTCTGGTAACAGTAAAGATCTTCGGAATTCTAAACACATAATATGTGTCACATATTTGTATATACACTATACACAAATTCTATCAAAAAATACCGAAAGAGAATTCTTTAAAGCAAAGGTCCACAAATTGCAGCAAGATCTTGTATACTGTCTCTATTTTTTGAAAATCAGTGGTATAAATTCTGAAAGGCTATTCTGCCCATCCGGAGTAAATTTTTTACAAATGTTATTAGCACCTCACTGTAATTTTTCAGACTGGAAAGGTACCTACTTCCATCATAATCATCATCCTACTTAAAGAATGATATAATTTCCATCATTAATTTCACTGCAATTAAAGCTATTAACGATGTCACAAATAAATATGACTATGCCACTTGTAATTAAATAAATACTTACAGTAGACATACAATGAATTCTAACTCCTACTTCTTACGGTTGTATATAATAGTATATTGTCTTTGTGAAATGCATTTTAGGAATACTTAATGAAAGCAAAGCTAATAAATAGTTACTTTGAATTTCCTTTGAACACGAATGAATGAAAAGTTAAATTTTGAGGACCTAGAATTATTTAAGTATTTTGGGGTGAACAACCGAGAATATGAAGACCGCTTTGATGCACTCCCTTTCAACGAGTATCCTAATTAAGGCCCACTGTAATTAAAGGATACAGAAGGCTTTTGGGGGTACCTAAGTATGTATACATGGGATGCCTAAGTAGACAAAGAAGCCAAAAACAGAGTTTCGCAATAAATTCCTACGAAAAATTCATGTAAATGCAAAAATATTAAAGATTTTGCTTACTTTGTGTATTTTAGTTTTTGAATGTGCTCTTCGCATTCTTTTAATTAAGAAGAGGCAAAGGAAAAATGCATTAGCCAAAGTTAAGCGTATTCTGTTCTATTTGTGAAACTGAGCAGCGGGTCATCGAGTCGGAAAAAATAATTGGGAAATGATAGGAATTTTAGCTGAGAGAAGAAGTTCAAGGAAATGGGATTAATCAATCTTGTAGAAGGAACCTAATCGCTTTCAAACAACTCAATCTCTATTCCCCATTTCAACGTACGTATTATATTTGTACATACATAGTCGAAGACAAGACGCAAAACGCAAACGAGAAAAGTTGCTTCACTCAAACAGCAAACATCTCTACTACTATCTGTATAAGGTGTAATGCATGTACTGCAGTAAATGTCATAGGGAAAAATTGGCCTGCAAAAATATAATATTAAGTTGATGGGTATCGTAGGGAAATAATGTTCTAAAAAGTCATGAATTTGTGTGCAAGCCGTGAGAAACTAGATAGCAGGGAAAGGATGCTCCATAATAATATGTAGATGTACTATATACATACATAGTCGTTCGTTTCGTTAGCAAAGAAATCCCCAATACTTAGAAAATTAGAAATTATATTTCAGATGGGATTTCGCTGGCAAGTAAAAGACAGATTTTGTGATTGAGATCCAAAGAGACTTCAGCAGCTCATCACATCACAAACAGAAAGTGAGAGAGATTGTGACAGGATTTCAAACAAGACTAACTAATATAAGGAGAAAGCTATGTATGAACGAGATCTAGATCTGTGTCACTTCAATTTCAGAGAGATGAACTGAACTCAAAGGTAATGAAACCTTCTACATATAGTAGTATTCTATATAGTATTTGCTGGAAGCACAGTATATTCTGTCTATAAGAATTCCGGTATAAAGGAATTTTCTTATAAGCAAAAACGGTTGGAATTTATGGGAGTACCTTAGTTGTTTTTATGATAATGAGTTATATAATATAGATTTGTACTTTACCGTATTTGTAATTTGGGTAGTAAGTGCATAGACAAAATATACGTACCTGAAACACAGAAAAAAACATTTTATTAGCTCATTGCTTTTACTATTTATGTAAATAGCATTTAAACTTACAATTAGATACAAATAGGTTATTAATAAATAAAAATTTTGATAATACTTTGTATTCTTTGTATGTGTATAATGTATAAGAAACCATCCATAAACTTTACACCGCAGAGACCGGGATGAAAAAAAAGAACTGTACAAATATCTGGGAGATTGCTTTTGAATGAAGCATTTACGGCATTGCAGACATTGCAAAGCAGAAATATTTTGTAGCGGCCTGTTTCCTGGAGAAACACCAATTGTATTTGAACTTTATTATTGCAAGGATAGCTGGGATTCAATTGAAGAATTTGTCCTTTGGCAAAATTCTTAACTATTTGTCAACCGTCAACCTGATCTTCCACTGAACCAGAAGAAAATGCTGACGAGGAAATACTTTGATGCACTGCAGGAAAGTAGAGATACATTATTGTAGATTCCTAAGCAGAGAGTGTGACTTGGCTGTCTATATCTCAAAATGAACTTTCTAGCATTTTCCCTGACTGTGACTGTGACTTTATTATTGGATTCTATTTCCTAGTTCTGAAAATGACCTAACGGCAACGAAATATTTTTATTAGGTTTTTAGCTTTAATATTTAAAACGACGTTATTTTGTGAAAAGTATTATTATACAACTAAAGTCAATTATTATTTAAATCTAATTAGAAGTATTTTATTTACTAGTATTTATATTATAAATATAAATAATTCAAAAGACAATATAGCACAACATGCCAACATTCTTCTAATTGAGCCTTCATTATGTCATTATGATAACCCGCTGTGCAGACCAGACATTGAACAAGGCAGAAAATTCTGCTTCGTTCAATCATTAAATGACGTTATCAATAAGAAGTATCCTACGGTTTTCTCATTTGATCCTAAAGTCTTTTGTAACATTTGAGGATGCCTTAACTTACAAGGGTACATGAAAATGGAAACTGGATTGAGATCAACCTTGGATACGAGATCCCCTGCCTGGAATCTTTTAAGTATTGCATTTGCTTCAGAGAGATTATAGGTGCATGTGCTATTGTGTAATTTGAGATGAAGTGATCGTATTGTGTTGTGAGTATACAGTGAATGTCAAAGGTAACAGCTCCACATTTCGAAACAGTACCTACTACAAATATATGTGCATAGAAATATAGTTAGCAGATATCCTGAGTCTTTTTGACACCAAAGAATCCAATTGGAAGGACTTTGGCGATTTAATAAGATTTCCTTGTCTTTGTCTTAGTGTGGCCTGACTTGTCCTTGACTTCATTTCTCTTTACCTTAGTCATACAGCTCAGTTTATTTTGGACAAAGCTCCTTTTGTTTTTTGGGCTGGCCTGTTGAAATATTATTATGTCAACCTATATATGTAAATTAAAGTCAAAGTCTCAACTGCAGCTAAGTATATACAGTAGGATGTGCAACAAAAGTGAGGAAGCCAATTAACATTAAATATAATTTACCTTAGCCATATAGATATAAATTCAATGAGGAAAGTTTGTATTATATAACTGTAACGAAAGCGGGTTATATTATGTTTCTGTACCATTTCACGTAGTACTTTGCTAATATTTAATAGCTGTATGTTTTTTCTTGAAAATTTAGTGCAAGAAAACATGGAAATATGAAATAATATATTTCACATGGAATTTAATAGTATACGTTATCCCTCAAAAATAAGGACAGCAGTTAGTTAGATAATATTATAACTAGCACTTAATTAAGATCATACAGTATTAATGTCAATCTCATTCAAAGCTAAAATAAGCCCGGTAGGTAATTTTTGGTATTAATTAACATTGACACTCCCTGGTTTACATACAAAAGTATTCTCCCATGCAAATGAGTTACCCAGTAATACAAGACATATTTAGCAAAGAAGTACATACTTAGACTTAACATACTATTAGTAATAATGAAAAAAGCATTTTAAGTTTTTTAGTTAAGGGAACGTCAGTAGATATGTATACTTGTGTTATTTAGCTGAACTAATATATTTTTTGTTCCCTGGTGAGATTTGTTTCACCATGAGAAAGTTTGGCTCACAAAGTCATATATACCTACAATATATAACATTATGTAGATTTGTATAAGTGTATAACGTACATAATGTGTCGTGCAATAATTTATGTAGCCCACGAAGCAGTAATAATGTTAATGATTGCCGTTGCTCTGCCCCTGCCTTGCCTGCTAGGCTACAATCACGTCAAACCACGTCACGTTGGAGTTTCTGCTGTTGCTTTATGCAGTAAGTAAGTAAGGGAAGCTAAAAATAATGTAGGTCGGTTGATGCAATGCAGATTATCCCGAATTAAGTTTATAGTCACTACTACGAAGCTTTGTTTTCCTTTTGCCTTACTTATCGTATCCTTAGCTGCCTTGGCCTTGCTTTATTGCATTATAGAACTGCTTTCCTCTCTCTAACCTTTCATTTGTGTATTTTCTATTGCAATTCCTCATATACTACATATATTACGGAATAATAGCATTCACTCCTTCCGAAAGAATTAATTTACTCTCTGCACTATTCTGTTGAGAAAATACAAAATACACAATACGTGTTCTGTTAGTGTGTACAGGCGGGAGAATGAAATCAGAAGAAATCTAGTTAACAAACTCCTTCTCTTATAATTGACTCGACTTTCTCTTTGTAGGGCTTTCACCAGTTTTATTAATTTTTAAATATGTTAGCTTTCTCCTCACCTGTTTGCTTCCTTCACGTTCATACATGACTTTAGCTACAAATATGATTAACTGAATAAATAAGTGGTTACTCATCATCATGGTGATGATTCTACACTTTACTTACTTAGGTGCATGAAAGTACTTCTTCATGATGCTAGTAGTGAGTATATGCATTGAGTACATGAACTATTTCACAACATATTTGTATGTAAGTAAGAAAGAAGACCCCCCAAGATCAAGATGAGAGAGGGAGGAAGATCACAGCAGGGAGTTGGATTAACTTTAAACAGAATGCTAATTGTGTGGTGTCGAGGACAAAAATACGGTTATGGAAGCTGTGAAAGTGTTTGTGTGTGTGATCTTGAATTGTGTTGAGGTTAGCCAAATGAATGTCAAATGAATGCAGGGAACTACAATTAATTATAGTGTGGGGACTGGGGAATGTGTGTGTGAGAATATAATGACATAAGGGGTACAAAGAGCAACGTGGGTGGAATTTACGAACACAGGAAGCATTTGGCAGTTACAAGTTGAAAGGAATTAAACGCTACAGCTATTTAACTAATTGCTGGGGCGCTATAAACTTATATTGCCCCTATTTAGTTAAGTTATATTGCCAAATGTTATGTACGTCAGTTAAAAATTCATTAGAGATATTCATGAAAATCAATTTTAAGAAAATGAAATCAATTTTAAGAAAACTAAGACATTTTTTACAAAAAAATGTGCCCTTGGTTATTGACTATGATTCATCTCCAGTGCATGTTTCTCTGCGAATTCTGCTTTCTCTCTATGGAGTTTGAAATTGGACTTTTTGATTTAGTTCATAGTTGTGGGTATATTTATAGACATTCATAAACTAGCAACGCCTGAGGAATTAAACGGTGGTAAATAATTTTCAGTGTAATGTCGTGACATTCCCCCACGGTGGATTGGACTGGATTGTCGTGACGAATGAATTGAAGTGATTGTTTGTTATTAGTGAGAGAGCAAGTGGAAATTAATGAGAGCGGAAATGAACTAACGGCAACCAACCAACGGGAAGCAAATCATTCAACTGACTGAGACACGGTGACTTTGACTCGAAGGAAATTCCACAATTAGCCTTACACGCTTCCACTCCCGTACACACTTCCTTTACTAACTTATACTATTTACTACTATAATTACACCAAATTCTATTCCTATACCTTAACTCCGCCCCAAATTAATTAATTTCATTATAACTTCATCTCTGTTATGCATATAGCTGTGTACTAGGCACATTATACGTATTGGCTGGCCTGGCGTCCGTGAACACTTTCCCTGTTTATTTACGCTTGATGATTTGCAACATTCGCGATTTACGATTCACGGTCCCTGTACGTACATTGCTAACCCATTTATTTATAGAATCATTCATAAAACTTTGCTTAATCTAGATATTTCATCAATTTACTTCGAGTCAGTCACAAATCGCAATCTAAGGCTGCTTATTAAAAATGTCCCTTAGAATCCGGTGGGTAAATAAAAAAAGTTTGCACTTGTTACGCTACAACAAAGCTCTTTTGAGAAATTTACTAAAAATAGTCTTAATGACGCCAAAAAACAGTGACCTTAAAAGACTTTGACCTCAAAATAAATTAAATCGGCCTTCAATGCTTTCTAAAAAAGTTGTACCTACATAAGCAATTTCATTGTAGTATTTGTGATTGTATTTGTATTTGTTACGTAACACTTTACACAAGTAGGTGAGTACTTACAAAGAAAGTGTGCCAACGCCAAGTGCCAAGTTTAAGGAAAAGCTTGTAAGTAAATAGAACCTTTGTCCAAGGCCATTGTCAATCAGGACACAACAGAAACAAATCTAGAATTTCTTTGTATTGCATTATAAGTTGTGTGTAAGAAATGTAGAGAAAGTTGTCACATTCAAAATTCGCATATTCGCAAACTTACTATGTACTATTGTATACTATAGAATTATGAAGATGGAATCCAGGAAATGGGTAGACAAGAAACAAGAGGACAAAGGACTACTATATCCATTGTCATAAGACGGGGAAAGTTATAATTATATTTAGCTAGGTACTACTACTACATACATACACACATACATAATAAAGAATTCTAAAAGAAAGCCAACGGAATAGGAGAAAGTCTCGTTGGAAGGAGTGTGGATGTACTTTCTCCTTTATATTTTCTCTCCCCTTTCTAAAAGTTGCACACAATCTTCAATGTCATTGTTTGCTCAGTCACTTCACATAGTTGTTTCTAATTTTCACTTTGTTTGCCAGAGTCAAGATGGGAAAGTTAGTTCATAATGTAAAGTGTAAGTGAAAGAGCCAGATTCTACATAAGTATTGCTTACATATCCGTACATATTGTACATCATTGTTATACATACAATAATGTCTAATGCAACGGAAAAGTGGTTGCCTACCAAACAAAACAAAAATTTAACTTTGCAACACTTCCCCTGTGTTTTTCCTTTGTTCTAGTTTATATTATATTGCATCTTTGTACTGTAGTTACATGCAAAATAGTATATTTTGTAATAAATATGGTGCAATAATCCCGTAACTATATGTAGCAGGGTTTAGTGTAGAATAATTCCACTCACTGTGGTAATAATTCCAACTTTCCCGGGTGGGATGGTTATTTTTTGGGATATTAAGCGGGAATGTTATAATACACGTAACGTTAACGTAACCCTTCCCAATTCCCGTGGGAAAGTTCCCAATCATCCCGGACGTCCAAACTTTAAGTGGAAAATACCAAAACCATGCTATGTATGTATTCATGTAGTGTACCTTTCCTTGAGTATGGAAATTCCCAAAGCAATAAACAAAGAGAAGCGGGGCGGAAGAGAAATGAGCCAACTTTAATTTAGGGACTTGAAATAAGCCAACCGATGACATAGCATTTGCATAATAACGAACTCATAACTTAACTAGTTGAAACAAATTTCTCTCGTTTGCATCACTCACTCAACTTATTCCTAACCAATACCAACTTTTCTTATACACGGCCAAATAATATTGACAAGGATGGAAACTTAATTCTAAGGAATAATAAATATCCAATCTAATCCACATACCTTAATGGAAAAGGAAAACTACCAACGAAAACAAAATCCTGATTAGAATACTATTTATAATGCGATACAAAAATATAGTTGTCAAAGCCTTGTGTCTACTTCATAGCATTTTTATTCATATTTAATATTTAATATGTACATAAAATATATTTGCAATTAAGGCAAAAATTAGTATTCAGTGCTTATAATGATGTATGCACGTATAAATAAGATCATTTAGGCTTAGGTACTTGTGTATATAAAATACTTCGTTGTGAAGTGAATGCTAACAGCAGTAATTATAGGTACCAGCAGTTATATAAGCCAAAGTACGTGACGGTCACGTAAAAAATGAGTGGTACCTACCTCCTACGTATTATTTTTTAGATAACATCTGCAGGGAAATGTGGAATAAGAGAACACATGACATGGAATCTTGGAGATGACAAAAATATCATGGAGAAAAGTCTCAGGGGTCATTTTGTCACCTTGAAGGACATCAGTAATATTATTCATGTTTGTTCTAACTAGAAGCAAACAGACAATACTATGCAAAAATTGTATGCATAATATGCATCTGTTGTAGCTCTGAAATATATTTACAACAGGATCTTGACTTTCTCCTCAAGAACAAGACTTCAAAACGTGTACAAAGCTCCTGTCAAACATAAAAACCCATTGCTCGTCCAAATAAATATTGTAAAAGGCGAATTGTAATTACCACGTAATTTTTAATATTCAAAATTTACTTTCAGAATGGGGGCTTGCATATTATACAGTAAAAATTTTCTCCAGTATTTTAGGTTGACCATATTATTTTGAAGTACTTTGTAGCTTAAATATTACTGCTGATTCTATTTATGTAATGTAACACCACATGAGAATAGCACCATTAAAACAGTAATTTAATACTTTATGTCCATTACCTTTCCCTTTGTTTATTTTACTATTATTTCACATTACCGGTTATGTTATACAAGACTACCGAAATGTTATTTCAGTATGTTCCTTATAATTAGAAGCCTATAGTATTTTATTTCTGCTGGAGTTTACTTTCACTTTACTATTGGAAAATTAAAATATCTATGGAATATGAAAGAATATACACAAATACGATATTATAGTGTATATACTAATATTACTGTTAATTTTGTAATTCAAATGACTGCGTCATCCTTTTTCATATCCCACGGCAGCTGGACGAATAAAGATAAAACCTATATACTTGCCTACAAATTTTCATGACTGTTCTGTTCAATTTCAGGTCACAGGTGAGCTTCCTGAAACCAGTGAAATAGATATGTATTTATATACTACTGCAAGATAATACGATACGATGCTTTGTGGTCTCGTTACTTCATAAATATCTGTATATCTACTCAAAACTCTACATAAACCTTATTACATATATACAAAGTAGACTATTTATAGTAGTTATCATTTTGATTCCGCGAAGATAAATCTTAGACAGTGGACAATCGCATTATAAGTTTTACCAAGTTAAAAAATGTTGATCTCCCATTTAGAGTAAAAGTAAAAACTTATACCTAAAAATATTATTACCTTAACTTATTTTCAAATTAGTTCATTTTATATATTCTGCTCAAGTTTAAAGTTGTTTTAAATTAGTTACATAATTGTATGTATGTACTTTAACCATTTTGCCAATTTTGCCATTTTTCAAATTAGTTCATTTTAGTATGGACAGGATGAAAGAAAAAAAGCTCCGATTTTAACTCCCCGTGATAATCCTTTAGCCATTTAAAAAAAATTTAGCTAGAAGGTTTGTACAGGTTTGTACTTTATTAGCGGGCAAGGGGAATCACACAATTGTTTGTAAATATTTGTCTAAAGATGTGCTACATAATACTATATAAGCATATAGTCAATACTAATATAATGCCTTTATTTAGTTATTGATATATTAGTATGTAGGTTCCTATCCTAATATCTATTGGGTTTGTGTTTAGATTGTTCATAGATATAGTTTGAAGGCTTGTTTACAAAACTAACAATGCGTAGCCTTACAAAAAGGCTACCCGCCTCGACAACACGTCTGCTGTAGACGTTACTTTGATTACGTGTCAACAAAATGTACTTTCACAATCATACTTTTACCTAACCAGCCAAATGCCAAACCATATAAGTACAGGAAACAGATATTATTAAAGTAAGTACTTCTTACGTTCTATCCATCTTTAAAAAGTTAACTACAATCTGAAAGTAGGATTATCTAATATGTTTTACTACCTAAATAACGTAGCATATTTATATGTGTTTTAAGTATACACCATCAACCCTTCTCCTGACTTATAGCAATTGACGTGGTTCTGGAATCCACACAATTATTTTCCATAATATATCAGACTCCTAAATATGTTGGATGCTGTTGTAGTCAAAATGTTAAGTACATAATATTTGTAGATACCTTACATAGTTTTTGTATGTACCTATAAGTACAACAACAAATTCACAACTGGAGATTGTCTACTGTCTTAGGAACCTCTACGTACGTATTATTGTTATGCAAGGGAATTGATGCCCTTCTTGACAGATTGATCGAAATATGATATACACGTACTACATATTTTAAAAATCTCATTCTCTTTCAATTCCTTTGTGTGAGGGATACCATTCATACATATTTAATGCTTATGTACCTACTTTATTATTTGCTTTACACTTTGCACAGTGCAAGAACTGACATAACATGTAAATACATGTATACGACATAAGCTATGGAAGTGCACCCTGTTATATTTATTTTGAGCGGCTATATAAGAATTCGAAATTCTTTGCAACTGGTATGGAGATGTTTGGCTGCGTTGCGAGGCTGACTTTTGTGAAGGTCGCAATTTCTAAATCTCAATCTGTGGAAATGGAGAGTGTGCCCCAAACTACCAATTTCAAAAGCAAATATTAAAAACACAATGGGGAGGTTAGTCTTCTTTTTACATGTTTGAATGCCATTTACATTTAAATAATACAACTCCATTTTATCCTTGCTTCTTCTCAATGTGTACTTATCAAAGAGATCTGCAAACATAGAAAAATAAACAGCTAAAAACTGCATGCAAAAATTAATAGGGGGTTTACACAGTGTGTACACCCCACCCCCACCCTACCCATAACCATGCCAGGCCATGCAGGAATGCTGTGTTTGTCATTGTTAATTTTAGCTTATAAAGGAGAAAAGCGAAAAGCTTTTATTTTTTATGTATGTACAATTTCTATCCTAATAAATGTATTCCTGCATACGCCAAAGGTAACGTAACTATATACTTGAGGAGAGGAATAAGAATGGAAGAGCAACCTTGTGCTCTGCAATTCTGACTGATTCTCTGTGGGATGTGCAATTCCAGAAAAGAAATAGAGAGTGAGAGATGAGATCTTCTATTCAAACAAATAAGAAGCAGGAGCTAATGCATATTTCTAAGCACCGCAGTTATGTTCGTGTCATGTTCTTCAAAATGGAGAATTATGGAGACAAGTCGTGCGGATTGAGTGGATGAGGGAATAGGCCAAGATGAATTAACTACCACCGTACGTACATGTGTTTCTATGTGTTATTAGACAAACAGCGTTTCTGTGTGTACGTATACATACAGTTTACAGTATAATATACAATATAATATACAATATCAAGGCCCCTCTCTAAAACCATGAACACCCAACACCAATATTACTTTCACAAAACATTTGTTCAATTTAATATACAATTGGTCCACAAATCTAATGTATTTTAAATCTACTGATGTGTTCGTATGTTTTGAAAATGAAAGAAAAATTTGCCAACAGTACTTTGTGAATTAAGAGACCTTTGGTTTATAAATGGTTTTCATGTACACGGCGTGTGTGCATATTTTAAACAGAGATTCTTTTGCATGTAAATAATATTATGTTATGACATGATAGTGTGCACTCACGTACACGTGTATTAGCAGAACAAGAACACACAGAAAGCAGAAACGTGCATGCAAGATGTGATGAATGCAATGGTTCATACGCAAGCTACTCTCTGTGGATTTGAGTGCCACTTTAGTGCAGTTTCTCTTTCTCTCATGGCAAATACACTGAGATAACTATAAAGATGAGTTAGGATTTGCTTCCTTTTTATAAGATCATGTGTCATGTCTGTATGTATAGGGAGGGTTTAGACCCAACATCAAATAATACAATAAGATCATGAATTATTTTCAAAATTTCTAGATTTTCAAGATCTGTTGCATAGGGGAGATGTATACTCACGCCCCGCAGTACTAGAGCCAGGGCCACCTTGAATTTGAATTGAGTATATTCACAATACAATCAGATCACACAAAGAAGGAGGACAATTCCTCCGTGCAGCCGCATCCCTTTGATTTGAGAGTGCACACTCCGCACGCTTTCTTGTACATAAATAGTGAATTGTAAAGCATAATATGCCAAAAATAAATTCAAGGAGACAATTCCTAAGATATAATTCCTCAATTATAAACCCCGTCTAAATACATAGAAAGTTTTTTAAATCCTAAAAGTAAATATATAGAAATGCATTATAGAAATAAGTTATTACGTAAGTACACATTTATCATCCGTATTGCTATCTTGTCATATTTCTTGATGACCTGACCTCAAAAAAATTCTGTAGAAAGTAGAAAGTAGAAAGTAGAAGGTCGGCTTTGCTTGAACAATTGAAGTGAGATCAGCTTAAATAAATGGTATGCACTTGTCTAACATTTATCACCGCACGCTAACTCTACAGTAACTCTAAATCCTCCTCCCAACTTTCTCTTTCTTTTCCAAAAGTATGTCATGATAACAATTCTTGTAGCGTGTGCCTTGCCTTGTCTAATTGTACCCAAGTATTTATGTAACTTTATATCATTTCATTTGTAATTGTAACTGTGCCCAGAAGTACGTACAATTTATGTGCACAATTCTTTTTATTTATTTTTTGAAAAACTATCTTGGTTTCACTATTTTTTGGCTATTTAGCTTTTTGTGTGTATATTTCTGTAATATAGGGAGTTTTCCATTCTATATGTTACTTATAATGTTAGTTTTAGTATTCACAGATGAGGACTATTCTTACATGCATTGTGTGAGATAGTTTAGAGGAAGGAATGAAACTTGAGATTACTTGACTAGTGCATCAATCCCTCAGGATTAGTTGACAATGTGACCAAAGTATTTCCTTACAATGTTACATTGCATTTTATTGTATTGTGGACTGGACGGTAGTGTATTTGTACTAGACTGTGTATGCATGTATGTATGTAGTTAGGATTTGAGATGCTGTAGCCATTAGCGTCATAGTCCATTGTACAGTTGGTGCTGGTAGTCAAGAGCTACTTGTTATTAGACTATCAACTATAAAGAGAAAAGTGCTGGATTTAGAATTGTATTTGTACTACTTTTATGTGTCCAAGACATGCCTCAGACTTTTATTCGTTTAAGCGTACTACTTTAGTGTATGTGGAGATTTGGAGAAAGTGAAAGTTCGTGTGAAAGTAGGTGAAAGTAAGTGGAATGTTTTTTTTCTTCTTTGTATGTTAGTCATGGTTATGAGTTGGTCGGATGCAAGGAAGCATTGTGTGTAATGTAAGTGTTGCCTTGCGTGTCCTGTCCTGTCCTTTGTACTTCTATATACTATTACATAGGTAGGTACTATAGGATTTAAGTACGAATGTGTGTAATTGTGGGGGCGGGGCATCCGGAGAAACCAGAGAGAGACACAGTAAAGAGTAGGGAATAGAACGTAAGAAAATGATTGCACGTTTTGTGTTATCCAAGCCGATAAAGGGAAACGGAAGGAGGAAGAGTTCAATTACAACAAACTCATCCTCCTCCTCCGTGCATCTTAGAAACAGAGTTGTATAGATACATACTGTTAGAGTAAGTACTTCAGATCAACTCCTTCAGTGTTTAACTAAATTACCAAGCTCTTCTTCCCTCCTAACCGCAGGTCATTTGACTTTTAACCGTCTCGATACTTCTTTCTAGCTACTTTTATTATTCTATACCGTATTTCTCACTTTTATCCGTCTGGGAAACTATACTTGTGTGAGGTACTTTATTTTGTTGCAGGCGTTTCAGAATTAAATTCAGCAATTTTTTTAGTAAAATAATCTCCTGATTTCAAGAAACGTTTCTTGATAGGACCTTCTACTTAAGCTCAAATTTAAAAAAAGAAGCATTAACGATTTGTTGGGGCATTTAAAGTAATATTTGTCCACAGGATGTGTTATTTGTCTAATAAACTGAAGAAAAAGGTTAAACGGAGTGAAAAAATGAATTGCTGCGTACATATAGGCTTGACAGAATGTTAAGTGATTAATAAAAGGCTTAAATTTTAAAACAATTAATTTCCGATTGAGATTTTCTGAGAAACGTGTATAAGTGTGAGGAGTTTGGAAGGTATACGGTATAGTGCTCATATGTAGAGCACAATGTACATAGTTGTAAGATAAAGTGTGGATTTTCTGGGAAAAGAGAAAGAAAGGAGAAGTGTAAGCATTGGAGCGGATAAAGAAAGTGAGTTCTAATCCTCTGCCCTCTGAATTCACGGCACGACTCGTAAAATGACTCTTTGGATCGCATCATATCAACTGCACATCAGCTCATCTCAAAAATTCTCCTTTAGATCCCTGCCCTTTGACTCCACTTCCCTTTATTCTGGATTTTATATCTTATATTATATTATTATACCAGGAGGCTGTGAACATTGCATTGACACAAGTTCACTGATCTCACACTATTAAACGAATTCTTTGGAAACAGTTAATGGAAACTGTTGTCTGCATATAATGTTTTTTTCAATCCTACCGCAATATTAAATGAAACGAGATCAGGCATCGGGAAACAGTTTTCCCCAAGAAAACCTGAACTCTTTTCTCAAATTTCCAAAATTAGTCACGCCCCCATTTTATCCAATTTCTCCATTGATGAAGAAAATGGAAAAATCGCGCCAAAACTTCCAATATTTCAAAACTTTGTCAACTTTCCTCCACTTGCGTCGATTTCTAAGCAACCTGGTTCCCGAGTTACAAACCTTTCCTGATACCTGATAATATGAGATTGTACAATAAGCCTGGAAAGCCTAGCTTTTAATTTCAACATCGTGTGGCATAACATATGCAGAACAGACAATAACTATAAAGATGTACCAAACCATGTGAGACTGGAGCTTTTTCTTATTTACTTATAGTACGGTTCCAGTAGAAATATATTAAATGTAATTTTTATTTATTTTTGTATTACATATTGTCAATCTGTTAGCAAAGAAACTCTATTTATGTAAGTACAGTGAGTGAGTGACTTATTTTATGAAAACATTAATCAAAGAGATTAAAATAGTGGTGAAGCATTTATCTCCATTGTTAACGATATATAGCTACAAATAGAACATAGTTAGAACCACATCAACTATCATTTTATCCAGAATTTAGAATGCTAAACCGACTTTGCTAGTTAATAATCTGTATTTAGAGTGGGATGTACAACATTATCACAACACAACAAACAAAAGATAAACTCGTTCCAGTTAATATTGCATAAGAGAGCGTGGCCCTGTGAATAATTAGATAATTACTTGCTGTTGATGCAACAAAGAAGACCGCAACTACATCATACAAGCTTATTATTTTGTTTAATTATAACACGTAACACGGCAGACTGTAGACCATTGTAAAAATATTGTGACTGAAGTCTCTTTGTAAGCATTAATCATGGATGGTAAATAAATATCCTTTGTACTTGTAATTTTATGTAGAGAAGGAATGAAAAGGTGAAAGTACCAAAAGCCCTAGCTTATGTTAAAGTTCATTGTGCTTATGTGATTTGTATGCCTAATTTAACTTTGATGGAATTATTAATACCTAACCATTTAATGTATGTATTGTGACTTTACTTTACATAATTCTTATAAAAGCTAGAGTTTGCTTGTTTGCGGAGTAAAGTATTTGGTAATATATTTTGTACTATTACATAACATAATTAATATTTTCGACAACAACCAAATTTGGGTGGTGGACTATTCTTACCCGGAATATCCCTACCCAGAATTCTGCTGCAAGTATAATATCGCGCGTGTTTCCCTTCAAGATTTTCGCTAATTAGTAATCTAGTTTAATTATCTCATTATCGACCATTTGGAGGATAGCCCTTCTTGAATGAGATTTGACTGTTTTTAATTAGGTTTAAAATCCGCAAAACGACTAAATACCTGAATACTAATTCGCGGTGTGGCTATTTTCACGGTGTATAATATCAAATCCCATTCTAATGGTAGAAATGTACAATAGATATAAACACATAATATTTTGCTGATGGGAAATATTTTATTCCCTGTAAGATTCATCTTGCAAGAATATTCCGTGTAAGAATATTCCGTCAACCACAATAATTCACGTATTTAATGAGGATATTTCTCAAAAGAAAGTACCACAGGTGTTTTTAAAGTCACTAATGCAAAATAGAAAGAAACTTGCTACATTGTGCCGTAATTTATAATGTCTAAGGTCATCAAACCGTTACAACCCTTGCATTAGTCACGTCAAAGTGAAATAAAGAAAGAATGGGGATGATAAAGGTGTAACTTGGGCTAAGAGATAATTACCTATGATTCTGGTTTCTAATTAAGTGAAACTAGTAATTAAATAATTATACATTAAGGGGAATATTATATGCAGAAATGTAAAAGTGTACGAACATTGATAGAGATCTATAATAAAGAAATACTTAATTAACAAAATGTGTATGTTTATATTTAGGTAGTAGTTAGTAGTAAATAAGCATTAAGGGTGAGTAAACAAGTAGGTGGTCTTAATTAGAGCAATTAGTTAATTAAAGAGGCAAATGTGGCATATAAGGGTGAAAGGGGTGGAGCTAGCAAGCTTCATATTTAGTGACGTGACTGACCGACAATGAGCGTTGTCATATCTGCGATGGCCAAGTTGAATAGATAGTAATTGGTGGCAGAGTGCATGTATTGATTGTTGAAGATGACGATGCACGTCGTCACATTGCCCAACATCCCGGCCAGGAATATGAGAAAATAGATCGCCGTGATGGGGATGAGGCTCTCGTAAGGTAGGGATTTGGGTCCCAGGTATTTGGCAATGTATTCTGCTGGAGAGTCGGTGGAGAGGAGGAATTGTCCAGAAGTCGTTGTTGTCGTTGCATTCCCTCCCCACAGTGTACTTGTATTATTATCATCCTCCGAATATTCCTGGAGATTAGTACGAGAGGAGGGAAAGGATTCTCCCGCACCGGCCACTTGGCCAATCCAGCTTTCAGTGCGAACCAACAAACTCCTTTTCAACATCCCCAACTCCCCACTATAACTGTAATTCCAGTCTGATTGTATTATTGGTGTCCAGGGGGAGGGGGAGGACGAGTTGTAAGTATAGTTATCCATTTTCAGACTTTTTTAGAGTTATTATTGTCACTTTTTAAACGTTTTCTAAACTTTAATTAATTTTATACATTTTTTAAATTCTAAAGTACCCTGTAGTTTGTATTTGCTAAAAACTGATCTAGTTCTGGATTAAATAAATCTAGTTTCTGTCCATTGTGTGACTTGGAAGTCCAGAAATAGTTTTTGTAAGGAGGTGTCAAGAAATGTTTAATTATTCAGATATGTCACGGTAACTTGACATTCTACATGTGATTGATTGGAGGAAGTGAAAGTCAATGCAGGGAAAGTCGCCTTTCCCCAGAATTTACCGACCCTTTATTTTTTGTAGTTAGTTTAATGGCTGCACATGGGTATTAAATTTGTTTGTATAGGTATAAAGTGGAGAAAGTAAATAAATATTTTATTTGAAGGAAGCGTGTCCCTTCCGTCACTTAAAGTGTATAAAAGAGTTGCTTTCCCTTTTCTTCTTCCTTCGACTGTCTCACTTCTCCACTAAATATAAACTGAATGGCATGCAGTCTCAAACGAAACTTTAGCCTTTCTCCATTCAACCTTTGGATAGAGTTCGCCTGTTCACTACTCGATCTCCAACTCCAACTCCCTACATACTCGCTTTCTCCTCAGTACAATGTATTTAGTCTAAA
Organism: Tomocerus mixtus; assembly: GCA_034694165.1. Lineage (NCBI taxonomy): Eukaryota > Metazoa > Arthropoda > Collembola > Entomobryomorpha > Tomoceridae > Tomocerus > Tomocerus mixtus. Next base: position 7,057 of record JAQFYC010001610.1, on the reverse strand, counting down.
GCGAATGCGCTGCTTTCTCCCGTATACGTACTTTTGCTCTTTGTTCAATATGTAACAAGCCACTACATACAATACATACATCATTCCTTTCATACACACAATTCATTGGGATATGTATCACCTATTGAATTGTCTACCTGTCCTGTAATCATAAAGCCAAGTCAAAATCACTCCATATTATCCATTCTATTGAAATGCTTTCTTTCTGGATGCATTATTAAACAAAAAACATGCATTTGCTAAAATATGCAAAATTTGAGTTAATATGCATTGTTATTATAAAAATTAATCGTATTTAGTTACCAATTTACTTAACAAAAGTTTGTCCAGCCATAAAATTATCAGATAATTAAGTTAATGCATTTTTATATTTCCCTAATTGGTTAAAAGATCAATTATTACTTACTGAAATGCTTGAAATTTGATTAGATATTAATTTTATTTGAAAATTCAGGTTCCTTCCTCAGCGTTTAGCCGGATATTTTTGGGTACGGGTAAAACTTTGCTTCCCTTCATTTATAAAATATATTACTTGTGTATATTGGCATGTTTTTAGTATAGTACGTGCATCCTGCTATGATTTTTGACGCACTGATCTTTATATCCGAAATATTTATACGTTTATCTTGTTCCAACGTTGCTTCATTCATATATTCGTAATTCTACAGGATTCTATATAAGAACCATGAACACGCACCAATTTCCTCAATTACCCGACTCAGCGGATGACATAAGGAAAAGAAACTCGTTGTATTTTCCAATCAGTGTCTTTCCACTTAAGGTAGAGCAACCTACAATGTCATTATATTATCATATAAGTGTGTATACCTACCTACTACTTACCTAAGAATTTGTGAACTACATAGTTCCTTACAGAGTATATCTTTGATATCTATATGGATATGCTAAAATAGCACGATTCGGTTGCGAATTCAAACTTTTAGGTTAATGCTTCATTTCCTTGCTTTTACTTATTTAGAACTTCCACTCATCTCTACAGATAATAGGGAAGGAATCAAGCATCAATGTGAACTAATCTAAATTACTTTATTGCTCCAATGAGTACTTCCTTTATTTATCTGCATACAATGTCACAACTTACAACTAAGTTTCTAAACTGAAGAAAAGATTTTGTTATCAATTGATCATGATTGCAATAATTTCAAATGCTTCCAGACTTAGATAGTAATAGTAATAAATCATTTTTAACCCAGTTTTTAGGCTAATTAATATTATTGAACTTAAAATTCGAAGCCACTGAAATGAGCTTATAAGTAAATTCCAGCTTAAATGTCAGGTAGATACCTAGTATTACCTACCTGACTCTATATATATACATGATTACATTGATTACTGTTTCAATTTCCGACAGTTTTAATTGAAATTGCAAAAAATCAATTCTAAATTTAAATTGTTTGCTTTCTTTTTGCTGTTAAAAAACTAAAAAATAGTTTCCTAAATTTTTAGCTTATTCCATTTTCAATACTTATATTTAAAAAAAAATTTTCGAAGAAGAAAAATTCGAGTTAGATGAATCTGGGTGGTATTTTATTGTGTCTGTGTCCTATTGAGATTTTGGATATTTTTGCAGAATTAAAAGAGTTCACAACTGTTAGAATTTTACAAGATGTTCCTCGTTCATATGTGTTACAATATTGTGCAGCGTAGTGTGCAATTCCCAAGCCACCTGTCCAATTTACTTGGGATAGTAAATAACTACATGATTCTATTAATTAGTAGTACGTAACTGCACACTTCAGGGTGCACACATAAAAATTTAAATTAGGAACATAACACTGCATTATGAAGTGCATTGCATGGACTTTGGTATTAGGAGAGTGAAAGTCACAAGATAGCTAACAGGGGAAAGTTCAATGCTCAGTCTCCATTCTAGAAGATTAGAGAGGACCCTCCACGGCATTGTGAGCTAAGAAATCTGAATCTCGTTTCTGCTTGGTGTGATCCCTATTTGGGAATCTCTTGTATCATGCCATGCCATGATTATCTCTTGTAGGGGGAATTAAAGGATTATATTTGCATAATCCTATTAGAAGCATAATAATTTTTGGAATGGCTCTGATACAGGTACACCTACCATTCCATTACACTTTGTATTTCGACATATACTGCATAGGCTCCTACATATGTTGTATTTACTTGCCATTTATTACACAAAGCTTAAGTGAACTCCCGAAGCTGCCAAGCCAAACTACCACTTTTAGTTGTAGAACAAGAAAATGGCTCTCAGAGTCACCAGAGCTCATACATAATACCTCCCTGCTAATATCCTCCTAATATTTCAGTTCATTTTAGCCATAATCCTTCACAAATTAACTACGCACCTCAAAATCAAGATACTCATCAGTACATTCCAATCGTAATTCAAAAATTTATCCATAAAAATGGATTAAAATAAACACAAGCGCATAATTAACGTTAATAATAGCTGTTAATAGAACATTTATGTCAGCATTTTTTAAGTTTTCACTCAAGAAACTTGATATTTTGACCTTATTGTTAACTATCGTATACTGAATACTTTTAAATTATATTTCCCATTGCATTATTGTAAATTTTTATTACATGTTCCTGTGTTTTATATAAATTATTAATAATCCCCTCTGTAACCATGTTCTTGTGTAATAAATATGAATAAAACTTAACTTTGGATACAAAATGCACAAATGACCAGATAATTCAAGTTTTGATAAACATGTTTTCGTTTGGAGACTAATTATTTGGCAAATTATTTTTTAAATTGAATGTGTAGCATAAACGTTCTGTTTTGTTTATAAATCTGGGTTCACAATATTAGTATAAATATACCTATAATGCACTGAAGTTCTGACGAAATGCCTATATTTTATTGAATATTTATGTACATGATGTTGTGACATGCCGCAGGAAGGGATTTCAGCTGTAGAGTAACAGTTGCAGAGTAGAGGATAAGGAAGAAGTGAGGAGAAGCTTCCACGTAAAGGGAAGATGAACTTGTTTTGATAGTTAAGATTTAAGAAGGTATTATAATCCTTCTAAAAATAAACCATTGTAAAACGGGTGTAGTAACAAGGTTGTGAAACAGATCAGTCACTAGTAAATTGGGGTACCCTGAGACTTACATAATATATACATATATAAGTACTGAAAACGACATTCAGAAAACTTAAACCGGTACAAAATTATTAACGTTTCTCATCTCATAGTGCCCCAGTAAATATGGGGTGCTGTGAGACACGTACATACCTTCATGTATTGGTTACTAAAAACATATATTAATTTTTTCCTATATTATATGTATGCATGACATATATACATGATATTGGACTTTCCATAAGGTTGGGTTGGAAGTAACTATGACTCAGTATACCTACATGTATGTTTCAAATTGACGTAACTCCATGATCCGTGTACATATGACCCAATTTTAGTATATTGGACCCTGGAACCTAGACTACCCACTACTGAATAGAGAACCCAAAAAGTTGATTCGTTCAAAAGTTATCGCAGTGATGCACACACATACGCACAAAAGACAGACAGACAAATCATATTAAGTTATTTCACAACTTAATAATATTCCCAACAGGCTTGCATTTTTAAGTATCTTCCTATGTAAGTATTAAATGGTGCTGTCTGGTGTGTTTACTACTTATACATTATAGTGTTGGCATTTGAATAAGTGGAAAACATTTCTTCATCTTCGTTCACTTTGCCTCCTCACGATTTACTTTGTCTACACTTGCTAATAATATTTGTAACGAAGTATGTATAGTAGTAGTATATGTTATATGTAGTATATGTTATATGGTACAGCATTCAGAAAAGGGTACCAATGAATTCGACAATGTAGTTCAGGAAAATAACAATAAAAACTTGGAAATTAGCAATTGCCAAAAATTACTTAGTGTCACAAAGTTGTTCAAGTCGTATCATTTTTAGCCCAATTTCAGCTTTTTGATTTGGGCGCAATTAGTCCAAAATTTGAGCATAAACTATTTATAATCTATTTTTGAACTAAATTATTTAATAATCGATTTAAAAATATTGTCGTTTTCCAACTTTTATTGTTTTTCTGTATTTGTTTTACTGTAACTTTTAATATACACCTTCAGAAAATCCGTAAAGTTATCACACACATCTGCTAATGTTTTATCAAGCGTATTGCCTTCCTTGTTATTTGATAGGTAGATAAATTATTTTGTAGTGCTAAGGTATTCAAATCCCTGTTTTCACCGTTTTCGGAAAAGCACATAAGTTTCCAAGAAGAAGGAGCCGTAGCCCGGGGAGTTTATTTATCTATTACACTGGGAAAATGTTCATCCTTTACATTTACAATCTTCTGAAATCGTTTTCTAAGGAATTTAATTTATGATAAGTACTAGTACTTAAAATAATATTAATGCCATAATAGGTTTTTACTAAAACTAAATGAACAATATTTAATATTTTTCTATTAGAAACAATATTTCTTCTCTTATGAGCGATCATTTTAATTTCCGCCCTAAATTAGTGTTTTTCGGAAATAATTATCCAGAATTCGATCATATATGATTTTCTCGAAGGTCTTTTAGTAATTATATAGTATAATATTGTAATTAATTTTTTGATTTTGTCTTAGTTAGTTTAGCTCAGCTGCAAAATGTGTTTTAAGTCGCTCCAATCTATGTACATACATATTTACAAATACTTACAGAAAAATCTTTAGTGTAACAAGCGCAAAAATTCATACAGCACACATAAATCTGATCAACACTTTATCAACTAAAGATTTAGACAAACTATATAGTGACGAAAATTGACCTCAAAAGATTTACGAGGCTACTACGTTACTGCGTAGATACAGTCTTGTATACTTACGTAATAAAGTTGTAGAAGTCGTATCGTATCGTAGTTGTAGAAGTAGCTTGTTTATTTTGGTAGTAGAGATGAGACCGAGAGTATTAAAACCGTTTAATCTCAATTTCTCTCAAATTCTCTTATTTGTGGAATTGTTCTCGAAATGTTTTGTCTCGAATTAGACTCTAAAATGGTAAATTTATGTAACAAATGTTATTTATCGTTTAAATTGCGGCCAATAGTTTTCAGAAATTAATTCTTCCGGACTAAAATCTTCAATTTGAACTCAAAAACACGAAAAGTAAGCGTAAATGAAAGATAAAGTTTTGGGAGGGCTTCGTATCGATATTTTTGGCCTCGATCTTGTTGTGTCTCGAAAAATGTTTCAAAAGTCTGTCTCGATTTCGATATTTTTGTCTGGATTTGATCCCATCTCTAGTGGGTAGGTGCTAAAGTATTTTATTATTAGTTAGTATAAGATTTGGATTTATTTTGAATTGAGTTTGTGAATGGAGAGGCAATTGAAGCTGAAACTTGGTTTGATTTGGTTTGGCCTGCTGACAGAATTGACATTTTGAAGAGAGAAGTTGTCTGGCCTGGCCTATATAGGTATATCTGTAGTAAGTAGAAAGGCTGGAAGTGCTGAGAAACTTAAGGGCGGTGTGTAATCTAGACTGGAGAAACTGGAGTTGACTTAAACTCACTGGACTGGACTGAGCTGAATTGACCGATACACTCTCTCTCCTTTCGATTCGAAGGTGACCGTTTCGTTGTCCATAAAAGTTTTCCTGGACTAGCATGGCCAACTTTCATTTGAGCAATCCAATTTCTAAAAGTAGAATCCCATAAGATTGAGTAATACTCTTTAGGTTACCTGGAAACATGGAATTGGAACAGTTGGAAACTATTTCATAAATATTCCATCAACTATTTATATAGGTACCTACCTACTATCTACCTACTATCTACATACGTTATAACACCAATATAAATACGTAAAGCTTCTGTAGAACGCTATAAAATAAATAAGCAAGATCCCCACTTATACTGATAGAAGAACTTATTCCAATATCCACACACATTCCACTGAATGTAAAATCATAAAATGACACGCCAAGGAGTCTGTCGAGAGTAGATCATGCAGGACAGGAAGCAAAAACTGATGGCTTCCTGGAGTTTATTTCCTCGAAATATTTTGAATTATTCGCGAATGTTGACATTCAATTTAAAAACATCGAGAAGAAGATAAAAGTTGCAAAATCCATATAGGAAATACTTCTACGCAGAGTTTGTTTAAATCCTCATATAAAGCATGCCGTGTCGTTTCATCTTTATATCTCATCTACGCACCTAACAAATAACTATTGCTATGTATGTACATATGATCTACTGCATTTACATTGTTTAATTATGAATAATACAGTTAGGAATGTATAACATCTGGTAATTTTCCATTATATTACTAATTCTGGTATCCATAATAACTCTCTTGTTCTGAAATTGTTCCAAAAATTAAGAGCGTAAAAGCTCAATCATAAAGTTTGCAAATATTTAATTGCCAAGTGTATTAAGAAACTAATGTTAACTATTCATATTACAATTTTTAACACAGGTAGTCCAAAAATATTAATAATTTTCAAACTTTTGCCTCCTTATTCTTCTTTTCAGTTAGTAATAATGATATCGACTGTAGAATCTAATTATTTTTCATCTCTGCAAGAGATATTGAAGATAATAATTAGAGATGAGAAATTTTCATTAATTTTGCTGCACTTGTGCATAATTAGTGCATTTAATGGAAATGTAGTATATCTGTATATTTGACTAACAGTAAGTGTAGATATATATTAACTTTTATTGAGTCAGGACGAGGACCACGACCACAGTACCGAAAGCATAAGAGGTTGTCCCCTGTGCAGAAGAGTGTAGAACTCCAATTAGTTGTCAGCCAGACCAGGGCTATATTTACCTTCTTATGCTGGCATATAAAATTAGATCAAAACGTACGTTATGGTATTAAAGTATATTAAATGGGCTACGTACTGCATAATACGCGGATCCGATTTCTTCCAAACTGCCCGGGACCGGGAAACGGGCGGGAAGCATTACCTGCCCGCTTCCCGGAACCGTCGTGGGACCAAAAATTTTTTTTACCCAATACATTTAAAAGAAGCTTGGTAATGGTCAATGGTGCATTTAATCCATTATTGTCCGCTTTGAT
>JAQFYC010001609.1:0-32447 GCA_034694165.1 Tomocerus mixtus | reverse complement strand
TTTATTAAATTAGGAGGCAATCAAATTACTTGTTTATTCAACAAGACACAAAATGTAACTGACTTAATTAATTCAAACTCACAACTATATCATAACATTTTTAATTAATTAAATACTTAACTTAACTTACGAACTTTACTCTATACTATACACTAGATCTTTACAATATTTCCATATTTTATTCTTATTCTAACTTACATGACAAATATTCCTATTAATATCGGATATCATATTATATCGGATAATATTCCGATATTGACTATTCTATTTTACAATACAAATATTAATATTATATCGGATATCGTATTATATCTGATAATAATACGATATTACTAAACTATTCTTAACTTATTCTAATATTACAAATATTATATCGGCTACCATATTATATCTGATAATATTCCGATATAACTAACTAATTCTACTACAAACTAAACTTACAAATATTATATCGAATATCATATTATATCTGATAATATTCTGATATTCGCTATAGCTAAATATTCTACTTTACAGGAAACAATATAATATCGGATATCGTATTATATCTGATAATAATACGATATTCACAAACTATTCACTAAAAACTAAACTTACAAAATATATCGGATATGATATTGTATCCAATAATATTCCGATATTAACATTGGAGGCCTTAAGAGTAACTAACCTACCCTAACTTAAATCTTAACTTACAAATAATATATATATATCGGATATCATATTATATCCGATAATATTCCGATATATTAACATTAGAGAACTTATAAGTAACTACCCTAACCTAAACCTTACAATTAAAACTTGCTTGCTCTTGGGGCGGCAACACTGACATTATGTCTGTCGTGTAGCATCAGTACATATGATTAAAAACGTGTTGTGTATACCTATTTCCCAAACAAGAGTTAGAGTTTGTTGTGGGTACAAGGTGAGTGAAAGGTACACTACATACAACTTGCGCGAAATATGTACACTTAGGAATTAATGTCGGCTCGGCACTCCTCAACCAAATACATACATAAATATTATGTGTGTAAGTAATTTAGAGTTACATACACATTAATATGCTTGTATGGTAGCTACTAAGCATGCCTTTTCAAGAACCTGTCACGAGTCACGAGAAAACTGTTGCAAGTGACCTCAGAAAACAAAATACATACCAAGTAAGACAACCGACATCCCTAACTTAATAATTGTATTGCATTTACAGAGGAAGTAGATTTAACTAGATGTTATTTATTAGTAGGTACAATAATACTATACTAGGTAAGTACATACTTAAATGGATAAAGTGAGTGAGTTCAAGCCAAGTACCTGTACGATATGAATATTTTAGTCACAATCTTAAGCTGTGAATGCGAAGGTCGCAAAATAAATAGAATTAAGGGGCAGGATGTGTTATTATCAATCGGATAGTCATGTCAGTCCAAATTCAGTTGAAATATTTAGCTAACCTATTTATTTATATTTAAATAGCATTCAATTTTACTTACTTATAAGCCGAGTAAGGAATTCTCATTGCCGTGTAGCTGTTGGTTCGATCGGTAGAAAGGGGAGGTGAGAATGCATACATAAATTGGTAGCAGAAAAGACTCCTTGCTTTCCTTAGATGACTTTGAGCGGAATCAAAAGTTGGCTTTTATTTTAATTGAGTTTAATTTTCTCCCTGCACATATAATGTATTTTTGTGCATGTAAGGACGTAGGTAGCACACACACAAGTACATTACTTGCATACGTAGTAGAACTTATGTAAGTAAGACGGGTTGTGTTCAGATTGAGAATGCTAACCTCTGGTTCTTTCGGAATTCATAGAATCAGGAATTCAATCCAAATTTAAAAGATGTAAGTAAATAGTGAGGCAGAACGAGAACTGAAAGGAGATGACGCGACGGGAATTGGAGTTTGGCGTATGTAGTAGTAAGTAGTTGAAGTTGCAATTGGAAGTGTATGTGAAGAACAGTTGTGTGTTCTGTTGTGTTATGTTATTTTGTGTGTGGATTGGTTAGAGTATTTATGTAGTAGGCGAGCAAAGCAAGTCAAAGTCAAGTGAATCCAATCCAACTCAATTTATTTAGTTGACTTGAGTTACTCTTTGTAGGTATTTTCGTCTGTTCATGTTCTCTCTGTGTGTGAGTTATAGATACACACATTTAACATAAGAAGGAAAGCAAAGGAAAACCAAGCCAAGTCAAATTTAAGTTGAGACTTAGACACACAAAATGTGTTCCGCTGTGTTATTTTACTTACGTTTGGAGTGCTTAGATATTTATTATGTATCTATCTATGCACATATCGTCATCGTACAGTACATACATAATATTTAGTATTAGATACATAGACACAATATTATGCTGTCACCTTATCATGTAGGTAGAAGTACTTATTCGTCACACTCTCTCACACACAACACATGTATTAATATTCACTACTCTATCTATAACAGTACCTACAGTTATTATGAGAGAGAGAAAGAGTGAAGAAAATTGAAAGGAGCAGGCAGGGGCAGGACACGAAATGCGAACTCACTCACTCACTCAAGATTCCAAATATATTCATATAACCAGTAAGTACGGATAGTGAGTCGTAACTAACAAGTATTATTTAAGACGAAGAATATTATCGGAGATTATGTTAACAGATTGAGAGCGATTATTAAAATGACTATTTCCCCTTGCACTTCTATTTATATCGGGGAAAGAGATTTGGCTATTTTTAACATTCAATGTTGAACTATGTACGTACGTACGTAAAGTAAGGGAGAGCAAAGATAAGTGAGGACGAATGGCATATGCCTGTTGTGCCTGCCTGGCCTGGTCTGACTTGGCCTGGCTCACTTCATCCAACTTGAAACTCGAACGCTCTTCTAAATCTCTAACTCATCTTGTCTTCCTTCGGCTTGCATTGCATTGCATGAGATGAGCAGAAGCCGATGTCTATCTACCGTAAAAATACCTTACGTAAACGGTAAACGCAGTGAGTAGAGTACTGTAAAGTAAGTAGATTGCAGACTTGAATAAATCTTTACTTCATTCACTTATTTACGTACAGCGTTAGACTTTAGACAAGACAGGCAGACAGATAAGTAGATAGATATTTTAGTTGTAGATACAGCCAGATTCATTTCACCTTAATATTAATGCGTGTATTTTAGTTATCGGTTAAAGTGCATTGCAAATATGTATCTTGACTTTTGACTTTGCTTAAGTTAGATTCACTTCAGAGTAATAACATCATTTACTCGAATTGTCTCTTTTTGGAGTCATTTAGTTTTATTAGGGCACAACACGAAGTAAGTAATTCGTTAAGGTAATAATAACTTGTACAAAACAGAATACTATTTATGTAGTAAAAGAGAAATTCCGTTTAACTTGAACACTGAGGTAAGTTAGAGTGAGGTAACGTAAGTAATTCAATTAGAGAAGGGAATTGAATTAGAGTTTTTGCAATTAGCATGAGAAGAGTGATAGCTGGAGTACCTAAAAGGTGTACATAAAAACCAAACAATGTGGAGGAGAAAAACGTGTAGAGTATGGTTTGCTTCGACTTGGTTAAATGATGACTTGAGGGGCTGTGACAAACTTGCTAATTTCATCAGATGAGAGTCTACATTGAATAGAAGTTGTTTTCTCTTGTTATGGAACAAGACAGTTTTGATTAATAAAATAGTCTTGCGAGGACTCAAGTGAATAATCGTGCCTGGCTTATGATGAGATTGGAGATTAGTGTTTCTTTCGCTCCCTTTTATTATTCTGTCGTGGTGCTTGGCTTTGATGAGACTCTACTCTATCCTATAATCTTATGAGTGATTTGACTATGTCGCTTGCATGTATAGCTGGCTTCAGTTTGCATGGCTTGTTAGTTACTTTGTGAGTCCCGTCCCGATGGTTTAGTTACTTACTTAAGTTAGGCACCACTTTTATCCGTATTTTTAGCTAGTGTCAGTGTAGTGCGGTGTTATATTGATGTTGACGTGGTTGTGGTGTGACTCGTCTGTGTTCCAGTCGAGTCAAGTCAAGTCGAGTCGAGTGAGATGATAAAAGTACGAGAAGGATGTTCACTTTGGGGCGACACGAAACCTAAGCAAACCACTACTACATAGTCTAGGCAAACATAATAATAACTATCAGTATCTGTTGTGTTAGATACTTGTGTTGTGTCAGGTTCTCTTTTTCTGTTGACTCAATTAGCCTTCTAACGTATTTATGTAGTTGGTAGGGATTAGATCTTTGAATCCTGGTGTGATGTGATCTGGGAGATAGATAGTAATAGTATTTATTATTTTACGACGACGCTTTCTTTTTCTTTCACTGCAGATCTACTCTCGAATGGCTCACCTCCTTCCTTCACTCAAGATCAGTCAGCTTGATTTGACTTCATTCAGTTCAATTCAATTCAATCCAATTCAGTCCAACCCACTCACTCTGGCACACTTTCCTAATTTATTTTCAAATTCCTTCTTCTACAAATAGAAGGTGAGTGTGGCTTTGGATGCGGTTGTCGTTGTGGATGTGGTTGTCGTGAGAAGAAACTAAAAGTGGCCCGACAATTCTTTGGACAAAGAGACAAGAGCCACAAATCGAAAGAGTATTCAGAACTGTATCAGTGTGTAGATGGACAAGAGAGCAGGAAGCACATGGCCCGAAATCGGGCGCCGCCTGCCATGGAGGACACATTCCAACTGAGGAACTGAGGAACCCACCATCCGAATCTGTGCAAAGCCAACGGATGTTATGTACGAACTGGGAAGGTTAGGTAGTTAAGTAGATCGTATTGTAGTCACTCGTGGAGTGGAATAGAATAGAGCGGAGGAACAGAAGAGGAAAACCGGGCAGCTTGCGAAGCTTTGGCTTTTTTCCGTCTGATCCTCGCTTCCCCTACATTGTCAGTTTTCCTCTGCCTTTCTTTCGACACAGGCGCATACACGGAGACACTGCCTGACACTGCACATAACACACACCCAAGAAACAAACAGAATCCACACAAACACACACATTCATACAGAATAGAGAGAGACATGGACAACTACGTACACTACTGAATACTACTGATACTGAGAGCCTGGCTTAGGCTTACGGCTTGGCTACTGCCTGCTTCCCATGGCCTGGCAGAAACGGGTAACTTCTTTAAAACCACTTGGCCTGTTCTGCTGCCTCTTCTCTCCCGCCTGCCTGCTTCCTTCACCCGTGCCTTACTTACTTGGGTAGTTATTTGCCTTGGCTTGGCCTGGTCTTCTTCTTCCTTAAGCTTTCCCGTCTCCGCATGGATTATAGTCAACAGTTTATTTCTCGGATACTTTCTCTCTAACCTTAGCTAACTGTTTGAATCGAATACACTTTACTTTCCCTATTCCTTCTACTTATGTATTATGTACATACATAGGTACATACTGCTATTTACTATTATATTGAATCTACCTTCCCTTTCTTACCCTTCTTTTTTTCTTGCATTGCACTACAGTACACAGATAGACACTTATTATCATCCATTGGTAGATAGATACTTTAGTAAGTAGAACCCAGAATATATTATACATACATACATAATGGGCTTCATACTTACTGACTTTAGATACATTTATCTGTACTACAAATAGCATGTATAGCTCTATACTACTGATAGTAGTTAGGTTTAGGTACACTTTACGATAACGTAGATACGAAGAAATTCCTTAGTAGCAAGATCCAACCTTAGCAATCCAATCGAAGCCAATGCAATGCATCCAATCAAATTCTGAAGAGATCGCACTGAAAATATTCTGTCGGCAAAGAGCAAGCAATGCGCTTCTTCAATAAATTCACATCTCTCAATCCGAAAACTCTGACCTTCAGCAAATCATCATAAATTCCCAATAACTACGCTCACTTAGGGACAAAATGCTATCAAACAAGAGCGCTTCTTACTCCCTTTACATAGAAATCACATCTGTTCTTGTTGACTATTGACAGCCTCTTTCCTTCTTACTTTACTACTTCACTCTAGAATACAGAGTAGTGGCAATTTGGCAATAACATGCAGAATCATCCAATGGAAACCAAACAACCAATATACTATCACATTCTGCACAATCTCTACTCTCAACCTTTAATATTATCACTACCCAAACCAACTTACAATCTCCCTCACTCTGAGTTAGCTACCTACTCCCTATTATTCCACATACATAATTCTAATACTCACTTATCCTCTTACTCGCTAAAGTAGTACATACATTCATATTATTACACTGATCTCCAAAGATAAGTATAAATTTCCCATTGAATGCCCTTTTCCTAAATACCAAATTTCCTAGATACCTAAAATAGGGGCTCATAAACAGGAACATGCATAAGCAGTGCAACTGTTTAATGGCAGTCCCGACAACGGCAGCTACGATATCATTCTATCAAATAAAATCAATCTACATACAATGCCTGATGCACAATATCAACAATTTAAGCATAAACGTGCAAAATTATGAAAATTATGTTACGAGATAATTAATGTATTTATAATCGGGGGGGGGCGGGGTGTGTTCCCGTCACTTATTTATTATTATTCATTGTTACCGGTAAAAACTAAATATTTAATTTACCAGTTTGATTAAGCAGTTAATGGGGGATTCCGAAAAGTGTCACCTCAACTCTTCTATTGAAAATGGTATTTTACAATCAGTGAATTGAATATTATAACGGACTGCAGTAGCGGCACCTTTTATAGCACAGAGTAGATGTGGCACTTTTCTGGTTATGTAACTATTTAATTATTTCAATGTTACAACATTTTCAAATTATTTGTTTTGGCTGATTTTTAACGGTTGGGATAGTAAATAGGATCAATTGTTGAGGAAATTAAATTGAACCTATGGAATTCACGAAGAATCTTCTTAGAGTTTAGAATAGTCTCTTGAACTGTGCTGTCTTAGTAAATAAGTAGTTACGGTAGTCATATTTAAAATACTAGTTTCCCAGCAGTCACAATATTCATGCAATGCGATGACAGGATAGAGGAGTTAGGTACATCATTTCAATTCTCGACTAATTCTTCCTGATGACGGACTCAGTCTTGTAGAGGTAAGATTAAGTTGGCTTCTCGTAACAAAACCGAATTTGACCCAGACCATTTTCAAATTCGTAACCAACCATATAATGTACGTGGTACCTAATTGGGTTGTTTTAGGCTAGGGATATGTTTTTCTCTCAACATTCTTGTCTGATTGACTGCTGGTGGCAGATATATGGGAATACTAATGGGAATAACGCTAGCTCAAGTCAAACTGACAGTCAAAAAATTGCATGAGTAATAGTAGTCCAAAAGTCCAAATACAGACACAATGCTATCCTAATGGTTTGATGCTCAATATTTCTGACAAAAACTTTCTCCGAAATAAAATAATGTACATAGAGTATTTTTAGTTAGTTATTCATTGCTATTTAAGTAACTATAACTTAACAAACTATACTAACAAAGTAACAAAATTTACTTTATGATCCAACCATATGGTATATCATATATACCGAAATATAAGGATGACGTGAGAAACAAAGCTCTCATTTAGTTTAGTTAGTTTATTCATTTAATTTAACATAAACTATAGGCATCTTGGACGCTAATCTCCAACTCATTTTCAACTTATTGGATCTTTAATCATTCAATATTCGTTTTTTACATTTAGTCTCATTCGACAACATCATTACAATTTATTAATCCCAATTCAGTTCCAGTAAATATACACGAATTCCGTTTAGTTTTTATCAGGAGACATCCAACTTTTTATAGCATATCCTGAACAGAGTATTTGGTACAATAGAATTCTAAATTCATTTCTAACTCGTCCAGATAATTTAAAAAAGCTTCAAAATTATAAAAAATAAATATTTCGCCGTTCATGCAAAGGTGAAAACTATTTTTTTGAAAATTATTTCAAAAAATTATTTCAAAATTATCTTATAAAGATTTAATAAAGCCTTCTTGGCAATATTGAATCTAAACTTACTTCATGTACCTAGTTGAACGAAGGTAACAAAACGATGGGGATTTAATAAGGATTACTGAGGTTCCCACTTAGATAGAAAAGGATTCTATAGTAGCCAAGAAAGTTGTAGTGAGGTATAATATCCACGCAAGTATAATGGACGACTAACTAAGAGGGGATAACTTAAACTGTTAGTTTAACCAGTCACTAAGTATTAGCACTAATAAGTTGATGTCTAAGAGAAGAGTATTATTTTGGTATATAGTAGGCAAAGGAAAACATATGCTTTGGACAGTAAGCGTGCAGATAAAACGGTAACCAGGCTAAGCCACAGCCACTAAGATTTTTTGGGAAAGGAGAACAGATAGAAGATCAAGGACGTTTTGATGTGAACTGTCAGTGCACGCATAGTATGGTAGTGATTGGAGATGGCACTTTTTGACACTTTTGAAATTGAAAGTGTCACAGTGACACTAATGCAGGTTGGAGAGCTCTAAGCCGAGCAATGAGAAGAAGGAAAATAATAGTGGAGAAAGTATAGTGCATACATGAGAATAGCAAGCAAATTCATTGTAACTGTACGTAAGAATATGATGAGGCCTTTACTTTCTGTCTCTAAATACGTTATGGCAGCCCTTTGCTGGTGCTAACCGAAGAAAGTCGCAAAGACAAAATGAACATCCTCCTCCTTCCTTTCACATTGAAACTTTGTGTGCATGGACCTATTCATGTAGTACGTATTAGAGCAGAAAACAGGTTGGCAATTCCGAACCCGGGAAAATTCATTCTTTGGCCTAACCAACCTCAATTCCATGTTTCAATCTTGTCCATCTTGAACTCTTAAAACAACCCACTTAAGTCCCATCCCCATCATTTAACAAGTCTAAACCCAAAAAATATACAAGGGCAATAAGCAATAATAAATGCAAAATACAACAGTTATACGAATTACTAATACAATGTACACATTCGGAAGCATGCTTCACAGAGATGTATCAAATATATCATTTACCCATTTTCTTATATTTTTAGAAATATATTGTTAATGTCTGCCTTAATTTTGTTTTTTCGTCTAAATTTTAAATAGTAGTGATTGTTCATACACTACACTGCAAATATTTGAATTGCAATGATTAATTAATGCTTCGCATCTTTTCTAACCCAGACTTCTGTCTTTCATCCCAACCAACGCACAATTTTACAAAATTCAACGAACAGGTTTGCTAAAGTTTTGGGTTTTTAATTTAACAAAATATATTTTTTATATTTAAATCTTAACAATTCGAGAATTTTTAAATTTTAAATAAAGTTTAAAAACACTTATACAAAAGGTAAATGCTATCTTTAATTAACTAGATTATTATTTTGTTTAAATTAAAATTATTTTTCAAAATATGTTTTTATAACAATCGGCTCATTGTGAGTTTTGGGTAGCGTTTTGGGTTTCGTTAACTACTCTGAGATGTATGTTGTACGAAGGATAAAGTATGTTGGTACCTATTTATGAATGTAAAATATATCTGTCAAGTCCATAGAACCACAGAGACAGAGTTCCACGCTCGGTATAGCAACTATCTCCATTCTTTTCTTTTTGTCTCTCTCTGCAGCTCAAAATGTAGCTAGTTGGTTGGTTTGTCTTGTGGAAGTTGTACTCGCACTGCACTCCTCATCTAGGTCGTCCTGTCCTTTTTGGTCGCTCTCCTGATAGTATGCCAAATATTCACTTGAGCACAAAGCGAGTGTAGGGAGAAGGATAATTATTTTAGTTCAACCGTACTCACAAATTTTGAACTTAAAAGGAATAGCGAGGCTTTATGTTAGAAGCCTGATATAGGCTAATCACGTACCTTCATGTAATGGAGATAGGATAAAGTTAATTTTCTTCACTTCAAAATAACTCCTCTATGCGAGTCTACTCACTCTTCTTACTTATTTAGCTAAGCCACAAAGAAAAGTAGAGGGGTGACTGGAAATGGGTATCTACATGTCTACATCTACATAAGTCTAAGTAAGCTACCGTCGCCCTCACCTGGAATTATTCAGGAGGGGACCTCGGACCTCAGGGACAAAGGTTAATTACAGCTAACCTTATTTGCAAGCTGCCAAGAGTCACTCTACCTTATGACCTCTTCTAATTCATTTAACATTCAACCAAGGTTTTCTTAACTCCCCTCACATGCTACTGTTGCCAGGATAGTACATCTAACAGGTTTACATTCCCTTTCCTATCTATTTATTTCCCTTCCAATAATTCCTAAGCATTTTCTGTTATATATTATTATTATTACTCAAGATTTGCAGGAACACAATCACATCTTTGCTTTGGAAGTCATTTAGATCATTCATACAGATTCTGATAATAAACTATTTATCATGTACACGCAGGTTGTAGTTAATGTAAATGTTGTCCTAAACTACTTTTTGCTTCCTATTCTATTCACCAAAGATAATTGGCTCAATAAAAATCCTCACCTAGGAATGCACATTGCACTACCTACTGGGATCTGTATGTTTGGGCTGAACTCGACTACTAATTCTTCTGCAGAACGCAGCAAGTGCATGTGCAATCTCAAGGTGGGTTAGGTATTTTGTGGCTTAGTGCTGAATACACTCTATCCCTGCCCTGTATTCCTTGGTTACACTGTTGTTGTAACTAGTAAAGAAGCTGAAGTCAATGAAATTACTTCCAGACAACTTTTCTAACAAAACAACACAAGGAGTTCTACTGTCTTCATTTCTGTGTGCAATCTCCTATTTTTAGAGTAGATAACAGCTCTTTGGGAAGAATGGAGACAGCTGTAGTGCAGAGTTCTAATAACTGACCAAACCAAAATATCCTTATTCTTTTGGGGTTACACTATGTAAGTATATAGGTATTACATTTAATTATGTTATTAATTAATTATTAATTCTCAAAAGATGAGTATTAATAAGGAAGCTGGACAGTAGCTAGCTAAATATAATTAGTTTCCATAGTAGGTATAGGTACTAACTTTTCTATGTCCGTACTTTACAAAATAGTAATAACTTTGTGTTTAAAATCATACTCATCTGTATTGTAGCAATTGCTAAAGTGTAGTATGCGTGGACAAATTTAATAGTAGCATTATTGTTTAAGTGTATTGTGGGGCTTCCTCTAGCTTATTTATGTAGGTAGCAGTTACCACGAGCACTTTTATGCCGTAGTAAATGCAAACATTAGTTAAAAGTACATAAAGACTGGTCAGTTTGAACTGAACCCATTGTAAAACTGCTCTTTTATCTATAGTGGTTAAGCTTCTGTCTTTAGAGTAGGCGAAATCACAAACTAGTACTTTTTACAGACCTAATGATTATTACCTACCTACTCAATGGTTTTGTGGAAAATACCCAGAGCTTTGCTAAAATGTAGAACAAAGTGTAACCTATTCTATAGTGTTTTTATTATTAGTGTTGTTAGTAGGAAATGACATCAGAGGCAAAGGAAATGACGGTCAGGGTATACTACAGCCCGGGGAATGTAAAAACGCAGTACTCTTTCTCCTTACCCACCATAATAAACCGTGGCATCGGGTCTACCAAAATGTATTGCTAGGTGCTCCAAATAGTTGTATGTAATAGTTGCACATAAACTCCCCTCTAGGTACTACAAATATATTACGTTAGGTAGTTTAGATTAATATGCATAGGGTTGCAGTGGGAGTAACTGTTGATCTCAGCATGGTCCGCGTAGGGAAGTGCAATGAACCGTTGACCGATTTGGTCCAAAAATACTGACAAGGTTGTATTTTAACCTCCTCCACCGAATTCTGAACACAGAATTCAAGAAAGTTAACGCGTTCAATAGGTAGAGCGTGAATGGACACGGACGGACGTATGTACTTGACGAACTTTTAATATATCGGCGAGCTATACATTATAAATATGATTATTATTATAATATATAAGTGAGTATATCCACGTATCTATGAAAGTAGCTACCTTGATATGCAAATAGTTAGTATCTAAGTTTACACAGTAGAATAAATATGCTCAGTGCACGTACAATAGCATTTAGTGCAGAATGGATGTACATTGCTCTTATAGTTAATATTAAAAGTGCAATAATAGGATGCTGTGTTTTAAAATAGAAAATGGAACAATGCACTAAAATGTAGAGAAAGAAAGAAGCAAACGAGATAAAAGGAACTACCTTTGCCCTATTCGGGATCCTAGCTCTACAAGCTAGCAAGGCAAGATGTAACCTTCCCCCTTTTGATAACGATCAGGTGGATGGATCAACTATAAATGTTGCACTGTGTCTATTACTGTTGGCTTGACTATGCATGCCTGCCTGCTGAGCTCTGTCTGAATGTCATTGTCATTATTCGCTATCTGCATGCACGCGACTAGACGGAGAAAGCAGAGACGTTCCTTTCACCTATTATTTAACTACAACAAAGTAAAGCTCAGAAATGATACAAAAAGGTATATAAGGCTAGGTACGTTGGAGGTATACCTTTGCTTCTATTTATATTCGCCCATATTAAAACTACATGGGATAGGGAATTGGTGGAGAGTGTAACGAATTTAAGGTATACTACAGCTAAGTTTATAATGTAAGAAAGAGTGTGAACGGTGGCTTGGCTACAGTCTTCTCTACAGAGTCCAGAGCATAATATACACATATGTACAGGGTGGTGCAATATATTAAGCCCCAGGGCCTAAGCCGGGCCCCATATGATATACATATTTTGGAATAATATCTATACACAATTTTATGAGCCTTGGTTTAATAAAAGTCGGGTGATATTTGCTGGCTAGATTGCCACTTTGAATGAAAAAAGTGATATCCTTGCCAAATTTGGCCAATTTTTCAAATTAAATTTTTTATACTAAATACAAAGCACTTTTTTCTGCAAATATAAGGATACAGGATTATCGGCATCCCATTGGTGATATTTCCACAACATGAAGACAATCGCAAGAAGCTGAATTTTTGCCGATCATCAATATCCAATATTTGTCAATATTTAATATTTACCCAGTAAATATCATTCGATTTCAATGAAACCAAGTTTAATAAAATTGTGTATGAATAGACTCAAAATATATATACCATGTGGGTGCAGTATCCCCAGGTTAGGCTGTTAGGGTAGGGATAAATATATTGGGCAGCCCTGTACATGTAAAAGTACATCCCTCGGTATACACTTGAGTTTTCTTGAGTCTCTTGCTCTCACATATTGCATTGAATTTGATGTCCATGTCCATGCAGAGTCCACTGGGGTGTAGCTAAACTTTGAACTAGATTTCATCAACTGTGAACTGACAATAGACAAGGGACCAACTTCATTTTAGCCACCCTCTTGAGTACTTACAATCACCGCCGTTGGCCCGTTTACCTTCCTCTGCACAATCAACTCACTCGGAGGAGAAGATGCTCTTTGTCTGAGCCACTTACTTACCTCTCCTCTCTTTTTACGTACTTCATCAACTATCTCAAATGTAATCTAATCTACGAGTGCGAATGAAAATGTTATAGCATCTTACTCTGATCCACTTCCATCACTCTCCGTAAAAGATCACTATTTCCTTTAACTTTCACATAATCATGTCTATGTACTTTACTACTGTTGAAGACAGTAGAAATCTACGCTACTGCTGAACTGCCTTACTTACTATACCTACAACTGTGTTAGAAAGTAATTCTTTGTAATACAGTAGTACATACCTTGTAAGTCTTACTGTTTTCTCCATCTCTTCTTAAGGCACTCACTCAATACAACTCTATTACATTCCTTAACTTCTACTTTCACCAATACATTAAACTAATATAATGTAGACCATAGAAACTATACTACCCACATTATATATGAAGACAGTACCTACCTATTATATTATTCATGCAACTATAGATCAGTGAATATAGTCTTACCTACATAAAAAACGGGGTGAGTATAAGGTCATAGTGTCATTCTAGAGCTGCATCGAATCTGAATCCTTCCATGAATCTGAAGCCAGAAGTCAGGTTTCCACTTCCACATACAATCACACAGCTGCTCGGCCTACTTGCGAAAAGTAAAAGCTGAGCACACAAAAGCTCAGTTCCTTCCACACATTACGCTACATCACATTCCCTGCGTTATTATAAGCGACTACCACGGCTGCCAATGAATGTTTCGAAATGTCATATCCAATTCTTTACTTTATTCACACACATCTCTAATGTAATATACAGACAAACACACAAATTCTAAAGAGTTTCGAGAGGTGTGCATGTGTGCAATAAAATATGAACAGCATCATCTGCAGCTCACCAATCCTAAGTCTCTGCATCAGGACAAGAACCACACTGATGTTGAGCATTGCACATTTAATATTATTTAAATTGATGGACACTAATATAAAGAGTGCCTATAATATATAAAAACATCGCTACCATAAATAATAAATACATAATAAAGCACCTATACTTTTTATATTTATTTAGTTTTGAAAAATAACCAACAAAGGGAATAGTCCATATCAAAATTTAGCCCTCGGTTGTTCCCCAGAATACAATAACAAACCACTCCAGACCATAAACCTATAACTTGGTTATAGCATTATTTCATACACGTGCAAAATTATCATTAAAGAGGGTTATGTAATAGTAGGGAAAGCTGCTATGAGACAGAAAATTAGAAATGCAGTGATGTTCCGGTGTTCATTTTATTTCCCTACTTAATTGCAAGAGAAATAGTGCATATATAGTAGGTGAGGTCTAAGCTACGAAAAAATCTAAAGCTATCTGTATATATGTATATAATATGTAAAAAAGTGAGCAGCACTAGAATATACATTAGATAGATTTAAATTTACACTACAGTTTGCATAGTGAGTAGGCCAAGCCAAGCTGGTCCTGGTCAAGTGCCGCTGGAGAAAACAAAAAGCTAACACGAAGCTGCAACATGGGGGAGGACGGAGAGATTCAAATTAGCACCAGCCGAGAGACAGAGGGACATATCATTAGTATTTGCAAAGTAGAAAGTATGTGCAACTACTATGTATGTATGTCATCTGCGTGTAATAGCTTTTAGTTTTAGTTTTAACATCAAATTGCAAGCGTGTAAAAGTACATTGAAGCAATCACATACTTACTCACCTACTCCAATTGAAAGCCTTTCTCTGCTTCCTCCAGCCAGCCAGGGTGCGAGCGAGCTGGAGAGCGAGCCGTTTCCATTTACTCTATTAGCTCGCAGTATAACCAAAGGCAAAATTATGTTGCTTCTTGCAAAGTATGAATGGAATGGAGTAGTTCCGTTGAGTTGACTGGAGTCAAGTTAAGTTTAGTTCAGTTGACTATATACATACTTACTATATATTCCTGGAGAACTGAAAAGTGGAGAGAGGTTCTCCTGATTCGATTCAAGTCGAATCTATGGAAAACCATGTCCTTAGCATTATTACAGTACATAGTTCTGTTTGTATGTATGTATACTCACTTACTGAAGACTTTCTCCAGCAGCACTCTCCTCAATGCCTTTCTCTGTCAATTCTTCATGATGATCACGTCTGATGACGGAGAAAGTGTTTAACTTTGGTTTTAGTAGTGCGACCAAGTAACAGAAATGTTTCCAACTCCCCTTCCGTTTCATACGCTTTCAACGATGTGCCGCCGTTTGCTATGTCAGGTTCCTTTTCTACTCTTAGTCTACTTATTCTCTCCACAACAGTCCCTTGCATACAAACATACACTACAGAGTACACTACACTGTCAGCAGTGGAATATATACAGAGACATACTTTTAACTTACATGATAATAAGCATTTCGTATATTTTGGTTTAGCACAAAATTAAATTTGCAGCTAAGCATACAAACTCCAGATGCATTACTACTTGTGTAGTGGATACAATGATGAAGTTGAGTTCAAGAAAAATACAGTGACATAATATGCAGTATGATACATAATATGAATTCTTAACTATGAAGCATAAGCAGAAAAGGCTGCTTGCTACTGAGACAAACCGTGTCCCTTATACATATTATACACTTAAGTATGTTTGTGTTGAGGTGAGTACAATAAGACTGTCAAACTCAATTCACATACTAAAAAGTAGTTATATGTGCATATCACTAACTTATGTATTTAATATGGTTGTCTATGTAATAAAATCCATTGCTCAAATATTTATCTGCTCCAAATTTAGAGAGAAATTCTTGACCATTTTATTTCTATTTGTATAACGTTCTAAATGTGTCTACCCTTTAATATAGTTACTATACATTTATAATATTTAATAGCGGAATGTGTACGTAATATATAACACAAACGTGGTATTTTGAATATTTCTTTTCCAAAGTTCCAAACGGTTATAATATGTGTGGCACTTGTGCAAAAATTGGCTAATTGCAAACGTGATCCGCAATAGTAGCCATCAGTCGTTGGAAGAATACTGCTTCCTGCATGTGTATCATCACAAATATTGCCTGTTTCATCGCTGATACAGGAGTTAGCCTTATGCACTCTAAAGTGGTGCCACATCACTTAGAGAAAATTATTACCTTTATACATGTGTCAATACAACAGTAGTGTAGTAAAGAATCAAGGCACTAATTTCATTCGGGCACATCTGTTTACAGATAATACTATTTTATACAAGTACATTACACAGCCAACTTGGACCCCTTATGGTTTATTTATATGCGTTATAATATAAAAACTGCGTGGGAGAAACATAAGTATCGGTTCAGGAACTTTGTTTTTGAAAAAATGAAAATATTGCCCACAAATTCACATAAAATATCTTACGGATAATTGTGAAATATATGCAAATATTATTCTGTATTTATTGCATGTTAGCCTCCTTTGTTAGTCTTGTTTCTTATGCCCTTTTAAACTATTACTTAAACAATATGAAGTTAAATGAATTTCTAGAGTCTATTTTTTAGACAAGCATAAGGATTTTAATGGAGGAAAAGGTAAGATCACACCACGTACTTCCGAGAATTTGCTAATTATCAGAGGAAAGAGAAAGTTTTGTCTCCCCTAGCTCTATAATCTTAATCCGTGTTTAATCATAGGCATTACAGTATGAGACTCATTAATTTTAATTGCTTTACTAAGCCTTCCATTGACAATTGAGATGAAATAACCTCTTCAAAGCTAATCATTGAAGGTTGAACAAAAATACATCGACATTTTAAACTGTCAGGTAACTGCACAGTTCCAGTCCGTAGCCTGTAAAAATTAAATTTTCTAGCAGCATCGTCTATCAAACTTATGATATGATAGTATAGACGTAACCAGCCCAGCACAATCGGCCGGGCCTATGTAATTGCAATGTCTGTCCGTATGTCTGCCTGTGTTTCTGTCTGTATGTACACACTGTAACTTCCGAGCGCATTGACTTATGATGAAACGTGGTATGCAACATATCTTGAGCATGAACCCTATTGAAAATGACCAAAATTGGTCCATTGGTTCCTGACATATGACTTGGCTTGACTTAATTTTAATATAAATAAAATTTATTTTGGAAACTATACGTATTATGTAAGCTAAATTTAAACAAGTCCATGATCTCAGTACTCTTCTTATTTTGAGTATCTCGTTTCGTAGTCAAGTCAAGTCAAATTTAGCTATTCCTTTTAATTCTTGTAGGGTAAATACTTAATGAAGGGTATGTCCTTGGGTCCTAGGCAAATAAAATCGTCAATTATGTACTTCCCAGACCCGCACCTACCAAAACCTTTTATTTATTGCTAATATGAATAGAAAACAAAGTACCCAGCTATCATAATGTGTCTAATTGAAGATGTCTATACGACACATTGTACATAAAGCGTATTACTTATGTACTACTCCGTGAATTAGAAAGAGTGTCGCTGTGAAGTAAACTTTAGTTTTTCCGTTATTTTATTACTTGCGCGTGTATGCACAATACAGTGTCACTACAGATAATGTCAATAGTGTACATACAACATATTTACTGAGCCTGACGGGAGGATAGAATAGTAGTACCTATTTATGCATGTACATAGAGCGGTAGCTGCTAGCTGCCCGTTGGATGCGGAGATGTTCCTTTTCGGGGACATGATATAGGATTTTGCAGTAACTCTCATTAACTATTCCTCTGGGAGCAATATCATTGTTTTAGTAACTCTAACATTTTGATTTTTCCAGGTCCCCGTGGTATCTACTACCGACGCTGATGTACACCGAAAAAATGAAATGTCGAATAGCTTATTGCTAATTAGATTGCGTCATTGCCAACGGGAAAGGTCTGACTGGTTTCTACCCATAGTGTCACACTATACTTTAGTGTGGTTTCACTGTTATGCGGTTTCAACGAAGAGGAAACAGGAAAAGTGTTTCTAATTAGTGCTCCAATTCATTTTTACCAAAGCTCATACCTTTCTTCCTACTGACCTCTCTATTATCTTCCCTCACCTGTTCTCTCAGACTTGTATAAAATTAAACATCAAACTATAACGCACTATTGTATACTTTATATTTCTTCTTTTTCATAACAATGTCACTTAATGTTTAGTTACTTAATGTGTTTATTCCAAAACAAATAGAAGGTTGGGGTTGAATTTAGAGCATGCACAGTGACTAGGTAGACAAATATTATTATGAATAAAATTTTTATATTTTCTACTTATTAGTTATTGCCAGAAAGTTTCTACATAAATAGAGGAAACATTTATTTTGCTCAGGACAAAGTACACAATATGAGAAAGTATGTCTCCACCTAAATAAATACAACAAGAACAATATATTGAGTTAACTTATGTAGCTAGCTAGAGGAGTTCGAGGAAAAAGGATAATAACTAGAGGGATGGTTAAGTAGTAGTAGTGCAATTTAGGAACCTACATTCGTTTTCATTAAAACAGTCAAACAATAAAGGGAATGGAGGGCTCGAGCAAATGTTACAGATGCGAGTCACTGCAGCAGAATAAGTTGGTGGAAAATCCATAGAGTGAAAATATAGTATTAGGAGATTATTACATATACTACGTTTAGTCTATAGATTTTGGGGAATGCTAGCTACTTTTCTTTTGGAGTTGAGTTGACGGTAGTTTTTTTTGCCTGTGAGAAAGTAGGCGACAAACAATGCACAAATACTGTCTACTGAGATATATAAATAGATTAGGAAGACTAACAAATCCAAGTAAACTGCACAAAAGAATAGCCAATAGGGACGGGTGTCTCTGCTCTGAGCTGATTTGGTTTAGTCCTCCGAATCCTATGCAATGCTTTGGCTTAGCTTCCCTTTTCCCTATCGCGGGCACTATACATACTTTAACTGATTCTTTACTATGTACGGAGGAAATAGTAGGGCAATAGTCGAGGATATTCATATATTAAGTCTGTAGCGTCTTTAGACCGTTGTGTTGGATGTTGTGTGGTGTCGCCTGTGTAAATTGAGATTTTTGTGGCTTGGATTGGCTTTGGAAGGAGAATGAAAGAGGAAAAGGAAGAAGAAAGGAAGGTAATATCCAAGTTCTTCTCCTCATATGTAGCACCATGTATTACATAACATAGACAACACAACACGAAGAACTTCAATACAAACTATGCGCAAAGTAATAGAATCGAGTGAGTGAAACTAAGTTACACATGGACATGGGGAGGCAGACTCAGTTTAGTGCACAAAAGGTTGTTATGTTATACTAGCTTTTTTGACTGTAGCATTGCCATTGGCAATGGCAGAGACTTTCCTTTTTACTATGGCACTAGAGCCATTCTTACAATTGCAAACATTGCCACTGAACAGCAGAAAAATATTAAGGACCATCTCCCCTCTCGTCCTCAGAATATGTATGTACAATATACTTACTCTCATGGACTGGAGAGGAGCATAAGAAGAAATTTGTTGAACCTAAATAATTTTTCCCAGTGGTGAACTTTTTTAATAGTTTTTGGTTGTTTTTATAACCTTTTATTTGTCTTTATTTCGCTTCATTGTTTATACTGCTCTTCCCTAGATTATTTTACTTTTCTCATAAACAGAAAAAGAAAAGGGGGAGTAGCCGCACCACGGAATTGTGTACTGTAAATACCTACATACTTGCATAAAGGAGAAAGTCGAGAAAGTCGGCAGACAACTATTGTGGTATCGTCTTATTACTCCAGATTACTGGAGTGGGCCTTTGCATGTGTTGCATCATTGTACTTACTTGTAGCATGGAGACACATAAATATCTCAACATTACATACCTACACCACATACTTAGTAATTCTCTATTATACAAGTACGGTGAGAGGAGCGGAGGAATGGTCTATGTGGCTCTAATCCCCAGCTTATATTCTAGTAGGTAGTTAATGTAATATAATGTAGGTAGGTGATCCATTGTCGGCTGATGATGTGTAGCTAAGCAAGCAGTTTTATGAAAGGAGATGAGAACAACGAGATCCAGACATTCATAACTACGACTATTGTATTTGTATTTCTACAGCTCACTCCAATCTTCACTCTTCTCTAGCCACCATAATAAAATATACGCAGCTATCCATACCAAGCCAAAGAACTATGTTTTATGTTTCGTATAAACATTATTCTCTAAAGTTAGCTTCCCTGTTGTCTTTTTACATAATACGTACAGTATATGTATACATAGACTATCCATATTATGTATGTACATATATATGTACACAAACACATTTATGTATCATTTGCATATAGATTCCTGTTAAGTGTATGCGACTGCACACTAAATCCTGTTGGGTTAATATTGTACAAGATTACGGTATACTAGAATTATGTGAAGTTGAATCGGAGTGAAAGTGGAGTAAAGCCTCCTAGCCAACTACGTACCTAGATGTTAAGGGAGTATAATATTCGGGATGGAAGCAGCTTTCCTCCTAACCCAAGAATAAGTATTATGTGTAATGTGTACCTACTTTAATTTAGTCGAGAGATGAGAGTGCTATTAGGGTTGAGTCAAAGGGCGGGCCCCCACCAACTTCGATATGCCGATACAAAAGCAAGACAGATAGCAAAAGGCTGGCGAAAGACAAACCACATCACTATACATAATAATAACAATAATAATATGAAGTCCCTTCGATATAGAAAGGCCTCGTTTACTATTCTGTAATATAGACACAAAAACGCAATATATTATTTTGGCCCATAGCAGCGACAGCGATTCTCTGTGCACTAAAATTACTTCAGTATGCCGATCTATCAATTTATACACAATGCTTATGTATATAATTCGCGTTTCTTGATACATGTTAGGGAATATTGCTAGTATTATTTACAACTTACTAATCGTAAAGTTCTCTATACTTCCAGCCTAGTACCAGACAGACTACAGACTTTGACTTCATATTATTAGGCATTATTATTAAATCTAGTATATTCTGTATAAACACTAAATGCTCTGTATAAGTGCATCCTCTTCTGGTAGGCATTGTTAATGGGAACAAGAGAAATAAAAGAGATCCATATTCTGTCGCGTCTCTATCAACATTATATTTATAGTACTCAGATAGGACAAAACGGGTCGTTGCATATTTCGGCTCATAGCGGATGTGTCACCGTCCAATTTACAAAAAAATATATCAAAATAATTGACATTTGAGTCTTGTAACTGAACAAGGCAAAAGTTCCTAGCTCGTATAAATTTTTAAAATTTATAACTTATGGAAAAATACATTTTTTGAGTTAATGTCCAAAATGTTCTTTAGAATAATATCACTGCTAACTAGGTATGCGTAGCCGAATTAATGAATATGAATTGAATTGCTTCAGATGATGTAAATTCAAGTGGCAACAGTGCATTGCAGCCACTTGAATGGGGTTTATTAAGATATCTTTTTTATGGCAATCAATTTAGATGGTCCCACATTATTAATTTTGGGAATTTAAGTTCGTCAGAACATAAAATTTATTTTATCTTTTCACTTGGTTAGTAAAATACAAAGACGGATTGACACAGTCCCGTGTTGTTGAATTGGACGCTGACAAATGGGTACATCCATAAGGGAACTGTTTGGATGATGAGCTGAGCTGACTGATGGTGAGTAGAAGTGGAGAGAGAGAGAAAGTGTGCTTTCACTTCGTTCGTTTTGCCTTGAGTTGCCTGCTGCGGCGGGCGGCAATGGAAAGTGGAAGGCAAAGCAAAGAGAGTAGGTAACGTAAACTTAGTAATGCAGAATTTAGTGTAGGGGGAAAGGGAGAGAGAAAGAGTGGAACTATGAACTATTCCGTCGTGGAGTTTTCACTGTTCCTCACTACTGTTAGTGAATAGCATTGAAATTTGAAGGAGAGAGAAGAGATTTCCTTCGACTCTGTCTTCTTTAGTGTCATGCATCTCCACTTTTATGCTTATCGGTTTTGCTTTATTGCTCCGAACGGTGGATCTCATCTCTCCCTGGTCTGGTTAGGCTGTTAGGCTGTAGGCTCCAAGTTCTAGCCTCCTTCCTTCTCTCTATTCTGGAATTTTGTCCGTATCAATTCAGATACTTTCACCATTCCCCCTACATACACTTCTAACTGTCTAATACTATCGGTTGTACTCATAATATATATTATTAGTATGTAACATATACTTAGAAACTCACTTTACTCTACATACCAAAAATACTAGGTACTGTTACTCTTCTCCATACACTTCTACCTAACAAAAGTACCTGTGCCTATGCAGTTTGATCCCAATAATAAAATTGCTCAGTCCTATACCTGTGCTCAAAATTCTAACAACTAGCACGCTTCTTATTCTAACCTAAGAAAGCAGCATCACATCACAAGATATTTTATATATTCATCTTTATTACGGATAATATTTCTTGAATGTCTGTTTTTAATAGTGGCATAGACAAAATTCAACATACTACAGATATACCACCACTACTGGAATTGTTTCTGCTGTATACTTTTCTGACATGTAATACAATTGTGTTCTTGTAAGTAATTTAATTTGCGAGTGTACTGTATTGTGCTATTGGGCAGGTAAATTATATTAGACATGATTTATTTATGATTGGTGTAGAGGGACATAATATGAGTTGAGTATGTAGTTAAAGAAGGAGGTCAGGTCAGATCAGGACAAATTTCGCGGTAATAATAATATACATAAAGAATATTCGTATAGACACATTACATTAGTGATATTATATGGTGCATGTAGTGTAATAATGTTTATGGTTGGAGAAAGTGATAGAGAGAGAGTGAAAGTCATTGTTGGACATGTAGACGACAGACAGAGACATGGAGTGAGTGCATTCGGGTTATAACAGGAATACGAAACAGTTAGGGCCACAGAGGGGAAGGATGCATAATATGATGTGTGTGTATGTGTATTCGGTGTTGGTTGTGCAGAAATAAAGAGTAGCAAAGTTGGAGGCGGATGAGGACAAAAGTGAACCCATCTGTCTGACTCTTGGTTTGGTATGGCTTGGCTTGACAAGACAAACTCCCATGAAGATGGGATTAGGGAAGGCCATCATATTCCCATTCTCACCACATCATGACTGTTAACTTCAGATTAGGTTTCGAAACAAACTCATTGCACGACTCGTGCATACCTCCACTCCTCTCTTACTTAGGTAGTGCAGAGTAGGCACTATTATTCTGTAGCTACTCCACACTCATTCACCCACTCACTCACTCACTCCTCTTATTATATGGATGTCTAATGCAAAGAACCTAAGGCTAACCTAACACTTTAGATAAACTACAATAGGAAAAGAGAGGGCGAGAGAAAGAGACGGAGGCCAAGACATAAACCCAAATATTCTTCCTCTCATCTCTTCTTCTTAGGCCAAGCCAGACCAAGCCAGGCCAGGGAATGATATAACCATTTCATTTATTGTTTCACATCCAGTAATGTCTTCCCGAATACAAATACTACGTAGTACTTAGCACTAGAGAGTCTCACTGTTAATGGTCAGCTCCCTCCCGCTTTCACTTCTACATACATGCTTTCTCCATTGCCCTGTCCTCAGAGTCCACAACTTATCCAATCCACTCTACACTACATACATACTCTACGTACCTAGTCAACTAAAGTATATTGTACGTACGTACGTACGTACGTACTTACGTCGTATAATAGTAGTCAGCCATTTTCAAGAACAGAGAAAGAGAGAAGACCAGCTCCAGCTCTTATACTATTACGTATTATACGTTTGCTTTTATTTCCGCTCTCATTCTCCCTTCAGAATTCATAATACACGAGCTTTGTGTGTGATGTGCATTATGAGCTATGAGTCCTTGCCCTGCCATCCATTTATTCCCACTTAGCTCCAAGTATACAGAATACAATTTCATCACTTTAACTCCACCTAATATTCCTTCCCGACCTATTTCCCTCTCAGGCATTCATTATTGTAAATACAAATAATATGCTCTTCAATAAATATTCTAACTGATTCTAGCCATCAATATTACTACAATATAGGTGAATATTTATTCTTAATAGAAATGATTAATGTATTCAAACAGACACGCAAAATTGCTACATATGCCCTCGGGAGGGATAAAAATGCAATGTGATAGGATCCATTATTAACTACTCAAGTAAAAATGCATATAGAAAAAATTATTATTTTATTCCTTATGAAAATGTGGGAATGGAGCTTCTGGGGGTACTTGGCTTGAGAGGTTAAGGCGACTAACCAAAAAACATTCACATTCATTAGCATCTTCCGTTCGCCATTCAGCCTCAAACTCAAACCTCTCAGTTTGATTTGCCCGACTCGCTTGCTTTCTCTCCAATGTATATCGTATACTACATCCACACTAGCTATTATATCCATGGCAAACATTAACGGTTTTAGTTTAACCTGCCTACTAGGTATATACGTATTACCCATAGTTATAAACACTGTAGTGGGATAATAATAGTCATTCTCCATACAATATTAGATTACTGAATGACGATAAGAACATTCGAATTCCTATTTCATACGAGTTGAATGTGCTAGTAGAATTATTACTAACTCACTAACTCTTCTATATTTTCCATGCCTACTCAATCCATTCCTATAGATAATATTATAATCTGTTGTGCCTTGTCTACCTATACTACTGTGTACCAGAAATAAGTGATGATGAGTTGAATTGCGTCGGACGGGAGGACCATAATCCATTCTCTATAAGCAATATGTAAGAGTATATATCTCTACTTATTATCTTCCACTCTCCCTCTCCAACTTTCCTCCATCCGATATCTGTTTTACATAATAGCCCAAGAAATTTCCGTATTTAAATACTAATATTGGTATCTAATCTACTATAAAACTAGCACCATATAATTCTAATATATATGGTAAGATATTAGAGTCCGTGAGTTGACTTGACTTGAGGAACTTTCGACATTTACTAGTAGGATAGGGAAAACGATTTAGGGACGACATGCATCTATTTGTACTATTTTCCATAAACAAGTGCAAAACAAGAGCAGATGCTCTGCTGTCCTTTCCCGACTTTATTTAACAAAGCCAAAGCTTTTCCTTCCACAAAACACAGCGAAACTCCACAGAACAAAAACAGAACAGACCAGACTATATGCTTAATTTTCTGTCCGCTGATGTGATCCTGGCTTGGCTTGGTCTGCTGCACATTGTGCCGTGCCATGCCATGCCATGCCATCATCCTATCTGTCTCTTTATTCTCTAATGTAGTGTAGTGTATGCTACTTTATATATACATACATGCATGCAACGCATCTGTGTGGGATATTTTGGAGTGTGGAATGTACTACATGGAAATAGAAAAGATTGCACTGTATGCATAATATAATAACATAAGTACACACGTCCCTACACGCCACATAAGCTGGGAAATGTCGACGATTAATTCCATGATGCTAGATACTATTAGCATTGTATTTATGCCTATTTGTGCTTGTGTATGTGATCTGAGTATGCAAATTACAAACTAAAGACCTATACATGTATATTCATAGTTCAAGCCAAAAGCCACTACCAATTCAATAATAATAATTTCCATTTTTCGGAGTCGTGTCAGCATTCATATGGATTTTGCAAACATATTTTATAGCCAGAGCAGAGCAGACTAGGCAGTTTATCATCTGACCACACCACAATTCTAGCTGGAAATAAATATTTCTCACAAATTTAGCAGAGCACAGAGGACGGGTACGAGGACAATTCCAAACCAATATCATAATATCAGCAGAGTCGACGTTCCCTGGCCTGGCTGGACTACTCGTGTGTGACGAGAACTGCGAATTCATTCAACCACTTCCCTCTTGAATTTATTTCTGTATCATATCTATATTCTGTATGAATTAATTCCCTAATTTGCCATATTATTGTGTTCCGTTTACGAGAGAAACATAGTGCAAAGTGCCGACATATGCAAATGTAGACTTTATCCATACACTATGTACTTTGTATAATAAGAGCGTGATTTTGTTTGATTGCCTTCCCCTGTCATGCTCCTGCCGTCGCCACATCTCTACAATTATGCAAACAACAAAAGGGAAATCGTATTATAATAATTATTATGTATTGTAAAGCTAACGATTGAACAGGACAGAAGAGAAGTTGAGAGTTGAGTCAACGTATCCCTAATTTGATGAAATGTTGGTCCTTCCTGTATTAATATGCATGTCTTCATATATTAGTATAAACAAATTACCAAGTACATATGTAGCATGGTTGACTGATGGTCCGCTTTCTCCGCAAATAAATTCATTACATACCTATAATCTACGCTACACTACTATACATTATGTACGTACAGATATAAGGTCCACAGATCTCAAATGTCCAAAACTAGGAAGGAAGCCACTTCTCATTCTCATGCTACTAACTTCCTCTTTTGTCGGCTGCATTTGAGAATTACTACAGTACTTGAAGCAAATCCGTTCCAGCTGCTAGCCGTCCATGTGAACTCATGTGAGTTATGTTATTATATTACCTAGTTATTCTTAATTGCACTAAATCTGTACTCACTCTCCGTCCTAATTATTCAACTAACTGTTTTATTGCATTCAAGTAAGTCTAGCCCTTTTCCATTACACAAGCCTACTATTTAGAATCCATTGGAAAGTATTGAAATAGTTCGCAGTGCTCTTTTTACTCTAATAAACTGCACACACTTTGTAGTATTGTGAATCTAGGTATCGGATCTTTAAAAGTGATACTGTATATAGATACACTGCAACGTTGTTCACAGTTAGGTAGCCATAATAAGTACTAACTATGTAGTCGGCGCTTAAAGACTTTAAGAGCTTGCACAAGTTTTTCATTGGCAGTTTCATTTCAACATAAAGTTTAAAGCGACTATACCTACTACATAATCGTAAATAAACTAGCAGAGTTGCTATCTCTGTCTGTGTAAACTGTGCAGACTCTTATAAATCTGTCTTCATGGCTTATTAATTATGCTCGGCTTTAGTTTTGCTTCAACATCATCATGATATCTGATGCGCACTGCTTCACTTTACGATATGACGAGGAGCACTGATTAATTACTTCGTTCTTCACTATATATAAATCTTCTTGGTACATTAATACAACATAATATTTTATATATATTTACAGACATACATTTAAGCATTTTGTATTATCAAAATAAATGAATGCACTAAGGCATATTATATAGAATTACGTATGTATGCATAGTAACTACATTATTTGAAATGAATTAAAATTGTACGCTGTACGTTTATTATAATATTTACTCTCTAGATATGCAGTATTTGATATGTATATTAAAACATTCCCAGTTCTTAGAGCAAATGAATATACTATGTATTAGTTATAATAAAATTTCAAAGAGGAATAATAACATTGCTCCTTTGAAACGAAAACTGCTCTTTGAGTGGATTATGTTTATTTATGTGTACCCCTTCAGAGCAAAGCTCTTACAGTAGATTACATGAAAACATGTAATACGTAGCTGGCTAGGTAGGTAAAGAACTGAGAGATTGTTGTTTGTTGGCAATCAGCATATGTTTATAGATGTTCTTGTTAGTTGGCTTGGCATTAATAAATGGTTTTTGATATTGTTTCCTGTAAATACATAGCTACTTAGTAATAAAGTTGCATTAATAATATTAAGTACGTACAAGTGTACCCATGCACAATAATATAATAATATATTACCCAACCGCACATTTAGCTATAAGGCATGTAAGTAGGTAGTAAATATTTGTACAGTAATCTATCTATACATGGTTGGTGTATTACTGCTGTAGAAGAAAGCGTAAAAAAGAAAGGAGGAGAGAATAAAAGAGAAAGCAACATTACATGGTAAATGGTCAGGAGATAAAACATTTTGTTCATGTATGAATTCTTCGATGAAATGGATGTACATGAACTTAAACGTAATCTCCTGAGTGCCTAATATAGTTGAGTCGAGTTGGGGAATATACTCATCGATCCATACAAATGGAGAACCATTGCACTGTACATATAGTATATTTCACTTACACAAAGCACGCTAAACTACAGTACTTCGTGCCTATATAACTTCCACGAAACACAGATCTCCCCACCAGATAGACTAAAGATTGTTAATATTTAAGCGAATCCTTATTATTCTTTGTATGTGTGCTCCCACTATGCAATGTATTATATTATGTAATATAATAATATGTGAAGTATTTATTATAGTTCAGGTGCAGAATTCAGTTTAAGCCAGTAACGTGTAGATGACTTTCATTTATTGAAACATTGTTTTGTATAAATAATATGTGTATTGTGCTCCATTACCTTATTTGTTATCGAGAACATGGAGAACATTGTCGTTGAAGAATGCGGCTGAGAATTTCTGGTGCGGACTTGAATTGATACATGTACTTAGGGAAGCGAAGAGAAAGTCACTTAAATTACAGGTAGCGAGCAGAGCAGTCAATATATTTCCTATTATCTTTAATAGGTACACGACTCTAAACCGCACACGCGAAGTAAAGTGATCCACTATAAAATAAAGAGTGCAATAGAGAGGAATGCAACGAAAAGACAATTGCCCCATAGCCCAATTCCAAAGATACTATTCCAGATAGACTTGAATATCAGAACCAACATGAACACTTATACTTAGGCATATACAATATTAAAGCCAAAGACAGAGAAAATAGAAAAGCGTGTACATTTGTACTCATTCTCTCTTTTTATATGCACTAGGTACTTTTACTTATGTTCATAGATCCAAACTACAATATGAACCTGCACATAATAAATGGAATCCCTAGTAAGAGTCAAGTGCAGGGTATTTACTTAAATAGTATTATACCTGCACGAGAAAAAGCTTGGATTGAATCCACTTATAGCTAAAGCTCTACCATAGTCGTTTTTAATTAATTTTTACTTATTGGACTCCAGAATCTACAATTAAAACCTGCCACTGGGGAAGATCCACCACTAAAATTCGTTGCAATGTAATTATTTATTTTTGAAGTAAATAGTAATAACTCATAACAATCGGAACAAGACCACCTCCACGTAAAATATCAACCTTATTTTGACTGTTCAGATTTTATGTAAATAAAGGGTTAAAAAAATCTTTGAATGTGTTTGTAAGGGCAGTTGAGGTTGTTGGGGTAAGTTGCTTATTGTAGATATATAGTGATGAAGTTGATCCCAACTCTAAATAGTGAGGAGTGGGAATGCACAGAAATAGAAATGCTCTGTTGTGGTGTATGGTTTCAATGGAGTACTCAACGAGAATTTTATCTCGAGTTGAGTTCATGTAGAAAGTAGCTCAGACTCTCAAAATAGGCAATTTGTGTCAGTGTTGAATGTTGATGTTCAAGGTTTGGTTAGTTGTGTTGTGATGCATTGTCTACCTTTCACCAACATTACTAAATTTCTTGCTTCTCCTTTCCTTTTCGCTTTTCATCTCTCCATGCAATGCTCATTCCATACGATCGGCAGAGGAAACTCTTGTCATGCAGCCGAGTCTTCGCTCAATGTTTACGATATCTTTATACCCACCTACCTATTATGTTATGTTCCTATGAAGTAAAGTAAGTAGCTATGTCCCATCATACTAAAACCAAACCAGTAGTATACTTACCATAACAGTATATGCAACAATAACAGCAGGACTAAAAGCGAAGAAAGAGCTGCGTTATATCAGTATTACTGGTTTGTCCCTGCTTTTACTTCTTTTGTCTGAAAATATATACATGTACTACAATACATACATCCTTTTGTTAGTTATAGTCACATATATACTTATTCTGCATATATACATACATACTGTGGGAGCCAAAGGTATGCGCTATGTATAACATAACTTTCTCTTTTGGCGAGTTGTCTGCAAGTACACTATTCTCTATTGTAGCCGGATATGTAACTGTGTAATGGTAGCATTGTTAAAGCCAACATTTACAATAGCGAAGTTGTATAATATGTATCTAAGTATGGAGTCACAACCCTCACAACACTACAACTAGTCTATTATAGGTTTCAACTCCATTAGATTCCCAAGTGAAGTGTAGACGGTTAGTGTACTGCTTGTATGACGCTTATGCAAACAAGAATACACGAATTGAGGATGCGGCAAGTAAAAGTAAAGGAATGAATCTGTCCAGACAGAAGGAAAAGTAAATTCAAGAGAATTGCATATTTTAGCACATATACGTACATCTAATGGTATGTAATATGTTGATAGTTGCTTACTTTCTTTACGTTCGTTACGGAAGAATGTACCTATACAGACATTAGATACCTATGGGCTATTGTGTACAGGGGAAAGCTAAAGGTTCATCTAAGTCAAGACTTAACACTGCGATAGTTACTTACTGTACATATCTGTACTACTTTCATCCATGTAAGGATATTGTATTACGCTGGAGTTTATAGTATGAGAAAGTGCAATTACTTAATGAAGATAGGAATTAGTACAAGAGAACAAGCATTAAGTAGTGTCCTATACAAATGGGTACACTTGTAGTTCCGTAGTAAAACTCGCATTAGAATGCTCACTGATTATCTCCAGTAATAAGTCGAAAGCGAAGCGAGGCGAATGAGGAGAGAGAACTCGTCTCAGGAAAACGCATTACTTTACTCCAGCCAAGCCAAGCTAGCCACACAGGAAGGGCAACAAAACAGTAATTGAGTTAGGTAGGTTGGCAAAGCTGACTTGGCTTCCTTTCCCTTGGCTTCGACTATAAAGAGTTTGTGAGTAGGAGTATGAGCACGGGACTCCTATTATGTTGTGTTATTTTGTATAGCTAACTAACCGAACGCAAACTACTAGCTAACAAAACTAAATGATATAATATAATAGGAGCTAGCTAATATCATCCCGAATCCCGACACAAGGGAAGGCAACGGCTGGGAGTTAGACTCAGGAATTTAGGATCAGGACCAGGACTACTGTAGTCAGAAGAGGAAGGGGGCTTGCCTACTAGACTTCTCTTAGTTCCGGTACCTTACACCATACATTCGAATTTTGCATGCTTTAGCTGCTATTAAGGAATATTAAGTTTCCTAATGAATCTACCAGGCTAATTTTCTATGGAATACTAATAATTAACAAAATATACTTTAGGTACCAAGTACCTACAACTACAAAAACTAACACAAACACTGTATCGACTCAACTCAACTCAACTCCACTACTTATTCCATCAATGCAAGCAAGCTTAGTAGATACTAGACACATCAAAGGAACTGAGGTATTATACATTTTATACTTCAACATAAATACCATACTAGGCAATTGCATCACAATCTCTTCGGAATTTCTCTTCTGTTTTGCAATGGGTTGGTAATGTACTATAATACAATGGAATATAAAATATGTAGGGCCTATTTAAATGTATGAAGGGACTTTGATACTTTATTGTATGTAGTATGTTATGTATTAGGTGGGGCACTGATGTCTCGGCATTATAATATTTAGCACAGAGGTATAATATTTTTTTCTGCCTGTGTACATATATCATATAAATACGCAAACATTCCGTACATTTCCAACGAGGAAAATCTTTTACGAATGAATGCAGACACATTTTATCAAATACTACAGATATTCACTGTCCTTCTATGTACAATCAATTTCACAAATTCTCTGATTCGTAAAATCATTCACATTTTTTCATTAGAATCTTTCAAATACCAAAAAATATACCTACAGACTTCAATGTGCACAAGTTAGTACTACATCCTGGCAAGCAATGTCCAATGTGGAGTTTTCTGAAGTATTTCTGATGTAAATAATTTTAACCGTCGTTGCGATATATTATCAAACTTTAAAAAAATTCTTCTACATGTACATACTAAACACAGTTGGTTACAATTTGAGTGTCCTGAGATGGGTTGAGTCTAACATTCTTGAAAAGTCAGAGGTTAACTTGTAGCGAAATATGTATTTTTTTATTTGAAAAAAGATCAGAGGTGAGATAGTTTGTGAAATATTTCCATCCTGTTCTATCATTTGTTTCTGGGAAATAGTTCGCATTGTATGTATGTACTATACTTGGATGGAAGTGTATACTACCCGTATATAGTAGTGTACCTGAACTTTTTGATTGAACTAAACAGTCTTCCGATAGCATCCTTATTATTTATCGTAGAACAGAACTACGCGCCACACAACGAAGTATTA
>JAQFYC010001608.1:0-32455 GCA_034694165.1 Tomocerus mixtus | reverse complement strand
ATATGTGACCCATTTTTGTCTAACTTGTACTGGTGACCCGTTCTCCTATCCGTGCTACCCATCGAGTCCCCCTTAACGCAATACTATATAATATACATGCGTTACGTTACATTACGCAGGCAGCTGAGAAATTAAAGATCATGAGAAAGCAATGCAATAAAACCCAATGGAATGTTATACGTAATAGTACAATTTGCTAGTTGCTACTTAACACATCGGCTATCGTATATTGCACTACATAGTGTATGGTACATGTAGTTATACGTGTCGTAGGTCCACATTTTAAAACATAGTACATATTTTTCATATTCAAGTAAGATATTCACTGAATTTTTGCAAAAATTAATCACGTAATGCAATAATGTCGGAACTAAGCAAATATAATTGCTAACAGTATTTAATTGGCACATTTGTTGTGAAAAAGTTTCAAATTAATTAAATTAATCATCTAATTGGACTTTCTCAATAAAAGATATCAAAATGTTTGTAGCGTTTTTGAGCATTGACAATACATTTAGAAAAATATATAAATATACGATAGTTAGTTTGTCTAGGTGCTTAGGAAATATTTTTCGGGGAATTATATAGGTTTTTGGTCCCAGTGCCCAACTGGTCTATTTTGCGGTGACGCAACTCTAGAAGTACAATATTGCTATGCTACTGATTATAAAGCATCTATAAGCCATTATTTATACAATGGTATATTGATGAAATAGTGAGATGAGGGCGTAAGTATGTATTCTATCCCATTTACTATAGTATGGGAGTAGACGATCGGATGTGATGGAAAGTTAAGCCGGAGTTTGCTAGAAAGGCCGTGCAAGCGACTCAATAAAAGCAATACACAGGAATTCAAATTGAAAGGACAAAAGGAGATGAAAGCTCGCAGATATATCCCAATTTGCTGAAAGTCGCGTTGGTATTGTTCGACTAGGCAATCCAATGCAGACATGCACAGGCAGGGAGTCAGAATTCAGAATTTCAGAATAGTAGCATAATGTAACGTTACTACGTACCCAAGCCAAGCAAGTAGCTCACATGTGTCACTATTCACTATCTACTTTTTACATAGTATGTCTGTAGTGTATGTGTATGTGTACTGTGTACCTAGTAATATTACGCAACTCTTCCTTTCGCTACAAAAGTGCCAACAGAAGAGGAGAGAATAAAATGTACTGTCATGAATCCTTTCTGCGACACGGATCCTTTCATCTTCATTATCGCTAATATCACTATTATCTTTGAAAACGAAATTAGAGGACTGCTCAACATTTATTTCGTGTGGGCATCAGTGGGATGTGATGTGGGTAACGTATTTTGTGTGACTACTGACTACATACTGATTATATTTGTACAATACACACTTCTCTATTCCTAACAATGCATTTGCATTGAATAAATATTCGCTAATGAGCTCCTTCTGCTTGCAGATACATAAATTATGCATTATTATGACTCCAACCAATAGAAACCACATCTTTAAGCTACTTATTACACATAATTTAGTATTTCACTCTTTCTACTGATTAGTACTTGTTTTGCACTGTTCTTTATAGAAAAACACTCAGACTGTCTGGTTCCCGTAGCTTCACTTTGTTTT
This sequence comes from Tomocerus mixtus, assembly GCA_034694165.1. Taxonomy (NCBI): domain Eukaryota; kingdom Metazoa; phylum Arthropoda; class Collembola; order Entomobryomorpha; family Tomoceridae; genus Tomocerus; species Tomocerus mixtus. Next base: position 30,855 of record JAQFYC010001608.1, on the reverse strand, counting down.
GTTTTCGTTTGCTACCTTACTTTCCCCTACTTCAGCCAAATTAATGAAAATTATTCATCCTCTCCTGCAAATTGAGTTTTTTTGTTCATATATTAGTATGTGGATGTAAATATATGTACCATCGTTGTGGCTAAAACTTGGTATGCATAAAATAATTAAATAGTTAGGCGTGTATAGACATACTAATAGTAACTATAGAACAATAACACTACTGACTAGTACATTATGTGTGTATATGCGCATTCCACTATTTTATAAAACCTAAACACACTTATTTGACAGTCACTTGAGCAACTAACTAATTGCAAGCTAATCATACCCGCTGACAAACTTGAGAATCAATTTCTCATCTTTCGGTACTGTAAGTGGGCAGTTATATATAATATACACATGGTGACTTTATAATGTATGCTATGTACTTACGTACCATTAGATATAACACTTATCGCTAACTAAATTTCAAAAGAGACGGAAAAACTGTCAACTATAACGGGCATGATTGCAAACATGACTTTAGTTTAGGTTTCTTTTGTGTAGGTATGTATTTAGGTCTTTTCTACGTAGTATTATATGTAAATATTATTTATATGTAAGTAAGGAGAACCTGCTGACATGACAATGTGACACTTTGATAAAAGTTAGAATAGCAACTAACAATAACATTCAAAAATAATAAATTTAGGTAAGTAAGCCAAACCAAACCAAACCAAACCACACTATGTCAAACAAAGCTAAGTACATACATACTGTCCGACATAGTTTTATAAGCATAGGACATATATATTATAAGGTAATACAGATATTAGGCATATTAATGTGTTTTAATTCATTGTTGGTATATAAATATAATATTTATAAAGAATGTCCAAAGCCTATACTAAAGTATAGTTGTGAGTTGTGTGATAGTGACATTGGAGATTGCATTGTGTCCTTGTCCTCCTCCATGAGGAGACCAAGATTAATTTCATACTGTGACAAAACAAATTGACAAAGAGAGAGCGCTATGTGCTCCCTATTCTTCCTATTTGCTTGCGACTGGATATTAATATTGAAATAATGGAGTGCCGAGACCTCACTACATAAATATCTACTTTCTCCACTCTTCCTTTCATTATAAATTGCTTTTGACAGGGTCGGATCATGTTTCTGCATTGGTAATGACGTTATCGTCTTCTACTCACAAAGAAGCCAAACCAACATCTACCTAAGTACGTACAAGCTACCCACAACACAAAACAGGATTTTAATACAAGTTTTATATTTAAGTACCTAAATAAATGCCTAGGTAGTATATCTGTAATAATATTGCAAATGCAGATTTAAATAAGAGAATGAAATAGTTTTGGTTACACAACGAATCTTCCCCGAACAATCCACATCAGCATTTCAAATTTGAAAGTATAATTCCCAAAATACTAAATACCTTGACTTGACTTGACCCATTTTCCCTTAGCCGATAATCTAAATTTCTAAAACGCTAAACAAAGAGGCCCATTATTCCTCCTAAAATTCTAATTAATTTTCATCAATCAAAACTACTCCAATATTTAGATTATTAAAACAGGACACGATACATTGCTACTGATAATATGTTCACAGGATCATAGGTAATAATGACAAAAGATGATTAGAATTCATTAAATGACAAAATACCATCACTTACAATATTGCATGGGTACGTGACATACAAGATGAATATGGGATGCAAAATTAATGCACCATACCAGATCGTGATGCGACGTGATGAGTTTTTTATAATGCAAAATTACTTTGCAATAATGAGGAATGGCATGTTCTCTCAATGACATTAAATTTTACCACTCTCCATACCACTACCACACCAATTTCAGTAGATAAAAGGAAATTCTCTACAGAAAATATTACAGAACAAAATATTGGACATTCTAATGTAATAGTAAATTGATAATATACCTTATGTGCTCATTAGTTTTCCCGTGGACTATTTATTGTAGGCTTTATGTATTTTAATCTGCCCTTTCACTGCTCTGGATTGGCTGGCTTTCTACTTATTAGTAAATACCATGCTAGAGTGTAATCCATATTATTAAAACATCATGCCAATTTAAAATCCGAAGGTATTTTTACTATAATATTTCACTTTGCTAATCGTCATTGTGCACATTTTCCTGTGGTTTTTCTCAATTGTGTTCTCCTGCACTGGATCCAAATTCAACATAATATCTGTACCTATGTACTATGTACTCTGTGAGTTATGAATTCTAAATTATTGCACTGTAGCAATAATTGTAGAAGCTAGCATTAAGTCATCCGCCAGATTAACTTGTCTGTTCTCATTCTCAATGCCCTGGAAAAACACAGCCACAAACTAATCCAAAATTAATTAGAGAATTACATACATGAAAGAATTGTGTATGTTTGATCCTATCATGTCAGGCCAGGCAATCATTTACACCCAAATGGATTTTAATAAATACACAGCGGTGTGTAGGTAAGGAAAGCATGTGGAATCCACGTGATAATTAAAATACCCATCAAAATATTCGAAGCTACCTATCATGCAAATATGGGAAAGTTAATGAGAAAGAAATTCTGATATCATATCACTTACATACTATTTGAAAAAGATTTTAAATGCATAATATCCATGAAAAGTTTTGCGAAAACGGCCGTAGGCAACAGCCAAACAAAATTCTGCTCTAATTCAAATTACGTAGTACTCTAAAAACAAAAAACTCTAATTCAACACGTGCTGTCTAGCCCTTTTTTAATTTCCATCCTCCTTTTAATTCTAAATTAATTCAGCCATATTAAGATAAAGTTTTACAAAATAAATAAATACCTCAGTATTTATCAGTAAATACCTTATTAAAAATCAATGTTCTGATGCAAGAAGTACGTATTATTTCAGCGACACATAATAAGATACCAGGTGAATTATATTTATTTCTTATTTCCTTTGATTTTTAATAAACGATTAGAATTAGGATGGTAATAAATTTTTGAAAGGGAATCATTTTGTGTAGAGTTTATTAGATCAATTTGATTTGGGTTGGTTTCCTAGTTCGCAAAGGGGGATGGAGTAAGTATTGCTTTGATTAGATTGCCCTACATTTACTTCAGTTAGTCGAGACAAGACGAGTCGCCGGACTAAAAGAATGCGTACATACATATATACAGTGCATTCTCCCAAATTACATTAGTTTAAGCTTTTCTATCAAAGTAGTGAGTCAAATTACATCCACCCAATCCACCAAAGCCTAAACTCAACTCGACTCACTACACAGTAAATATTGTACTGTAGATGTGAATTGTAGACACACAGACATGCGCAGGGAGGCTTCGGGTAAAGAAGGAGAAGCATGAGGTCCGCCATTTCGATGTATAGGTTGGCTTGTCTGTGGTGTGCTACTCAATTCACATCGGGAGAGAGAGAAGAGCGGAAGCAAATAAAGTTCTCTTCTTAACGAGCAGTCTTAAATGTCGTCTTGTTGGTCAGTCATTGTCATTTCGTCATCGTACCTAGCTCGTGTCATCTAAGCGCATCCCGTGGACATTACTGTAGGTATGTTAGGTCAAACTCATCTTATTCACAAGCTGTTGGGCAATTTTTGACCAGATTTTCAACCGAAAACTTCGTCAATTGATCTCGAAGGGAAGGCAACAGACGTGACCAGACACCATAAAGGGCTTCAAAAAGGTTTCCGTAAGTCAACTTTTTCTTTTACAATGAATTTTGGTACATTTTGGTCATTCTAAAATTAAAGGGAAATTAAAATTATGTGAAAAATGTGAAAAAATTTCGAAATTAATATTCGGGGGGCATTTACAAATGATAGAAAATTGAACTGAAGGTTTTGGGCCGGGAAAATTTTGTTTTGTTAATTTTTGGGGGGCTAAAATGTTCACAGAGGGCTAAAAGCCATTAAGTAAATTATGTCATAAATAAATATTTTGGGAAAAAAACAGCTGGAAGTGCTGCAGAATTTTTTGGGGGTTCGTACACAAATAACGGTAATTATTTTCGGAAGGATAATTTTTCTTAATTGCATATTAAAGGTAAATGTTTAAAATAGGCATTAAATAAAGATTTTGAAATGTACAAAAGCAGCTACAAGTGCTGCAGAAATTTTTTTGGGTACTAGGTACCTAGTGTCAGTAAGTAGACATTATTGTATAATATATAATATGGTAAATGTAGTAAAGTAATGAATCGATGATGTTAATACCTGTTACGATTACCCAGATATTAACACCACCAATTGTACATTGGGGATTGATTGTGGTATTTGGGGAACATTTACCAATGAACGAGATTGATAGTAATTTATGTTGTTCAATTGCATCTTTATACAATGAACGTCTATTCATTTCATCTCCTGTGCTTTTTGCTGGCTTGCTAAATTTGGCAAAGGAGAAAAACTTTCGATTCTTCCTTGCCAACTTCCTGGACGTTGAAGTAGAACCTCCAGCGTCACAAGCAGCATAGTATATTAATTTGGTTTGCTAAAATTGAAAGTCTATTTCGGGAAAAATAGCATATTTTCTGAAAGTTTAAATTTTTTTGGTTAGGTACCTACCTAATGTAGTATGTATGTACCTATCCGTGCCTATTATAAAGTAATGTCTCAAATTACCCATTTGTAGTTATCTACTTAAAATTAAAGTCTAGATATTTGTCTAGCTCAAGGTGGAATTAATCGGGGACAATTCTCGTAGACTCTAAAGGTCAAGCAAGGTCAACAGGTCATTGTATAGTGCATGGTGTCTTAGATGCTTGATGTAGTACATGTTGACGATAAGAAAATTGAAATTTCTGTTAAGTAAGTAAACCTGTAGTATGTATCTACGTATATATAGTAACATTTCATTACACGCAACTAATTAGTATGCAGGAAACTAATTAGTAGGCAGTAAACTGATTACTTATTCAGCAACGAATCTAAGGTGATTACATGCCTGGATGGGAAAAGAAATATTAAAGTATACACAAGAATTTAAATAAATAAATTTATTATCTGCTAGCTGAATGATCGTTAAGCGTAATGTATACATAAGCATTTAAATTCTTGAAAGTCACAAAGGAATGATAAAGATTATATTTAAGGAAAATTCTAATTGAAGTTTTGTTCTGTTGAGTTCATAGTTAAATTATTTCTGTCTCATCATGTCTGGGAATGAGGATGAGGTTGACGTTCATGAAAATGAAGAAGATAATGATAATGAACATAATCTCCAGAACATTCGAGAAGAGGAAGGAAATGAGAATGAGGTTGCTGGCGTTGCCGGCGAGGCTCCACCTCCTCCTCTAACTGTTTCTTTGGCAGAGTTCAATGCACTTAGAGAGGAATTGGAAAGGATAAGGACACAACTTACTGCTAATAATGCTGGGAATGGTCAAGACAATGGCGGTAACACAAATAATATTAACGGTATCGGATCGATTGATGTGTCCCAGATGATAAATCCCAATTTATTTATGCATCATCAGGCACTACAACAGCTAAGGCATTACGATGGTAAAAGGGACGCTGAGGAATTTCTAGCTAAATTCCAAGTAGACCTAGCATTCATGGGGCTATCCAATCATTGGGCAATTTTGAATTTTGATCGGGTATTAGATGGGGATGCTAAGAATTGGTGGACGGCTGAGTATCCTTCAATCAGCCAAAAGCTAAAGGGCAATGATCCAAACTATGCTAGTATTTGGGGGGAAATTACTGCTAAATTTTTGATCTTTTTTGACCATTCTTCCCAGAAAAGTTCTTATAGAACAAAAAATAAACTATTAGTTTATAATTATGGGGATGATCCGCAACAGTATGTAGCTAGTAAACTAGAGATACTGAGGGGAGTCGACATTAGGATGTCGGAGGAGCGGAAGATTGAGAATTTAAGTAAATCTTTACCCTTTGATATGCAGAAGGCCTTAATAGGCCAAGATTTTAAGAATACAGGGGAATTTCTCCATAGATTACGCAAAATTGCCGAAATCTATGATGTAAACAAAATGAATACATCATCAAGAAGTTCCAAACTGACGGAAGTAGCTACTCGAAGGTCCGGAGGATCTTCAAGTAGGTATTACCAGTCAAGTAATGAACAGGGGTCTCGTAGGGATTCTGGGAATCAGTCCGAGGGTTTGAATACTTTAAACAATAGTAGCAACAGTGGTAATACTGTTAGGGCATGCTACAATTGTGGGGATACATCACATTTAAAAAGGGATTGTAAGTCGCCGAGGCGAAATCCGCCACAGCAACAACAACAACCCCCACGAGATGAGAGGAACTTTTATCCCTCTCAAAATCAAGGGCAACAACAACAGCCACAACTAAACCCTAATGCTATTGTATACGCGGCGCCACAGCAACAACCCAATGCAGCCCCGAGGGGAAACTTGATCGTAAATCAAGGAACACCCCCACCTAATTTAAACCCAGCCAATGTACAGCGCCAGTAAGTGTAAACGAACTGACGGAGGGAATGAATTACAATCGATCTGGTGCTGGTAATATTAATAACTTTAAGAATAATGGGCATTTATTGGACAATTATGAGAATAATATGCAAGAGGTAGCATTCATTGAGGATTTTGATGGTGGTGGTTGTAATAAAAAGAATTTTGTTGATGGAAATAATTACGGTGAGCATTTTGGGGGCGAAGTGCAATATTATAGTAATGATAAAGGCGGAAATAAACATAATATGGGCAATAGACAAAATCATAATGGAAGCAGGCATGATTATGTTACAAATAGTTTACCAGTAGAAAATATTTTTGAATTAAATGGATCTTTGGTATTTGTAAATTCGCATAGGCAAAATAATGCTAATTTTCGGGAACAGTCAATGTACCCTAATGTAGGAAGTCACTGGGATAGTGGCAAAAAGAAAAACTGGCAATTGAATACAGTAGGAAGGCATATTTATGGGAATAATAGATTGTCGCATACCTTGAATAAAATTGTGGGCATTGAGAGTAGAGAGCCAGTTACAGAATTAGACATAGATGCTAGTGATTCTTGGTTATTAGAAATCATGGGTGCTGATTCAAGCATCCAGGATTCAATCACTAGCAATGTTAATGGAAGTAAGTTAATTAAAGTAAATAAAATTTTGAAAAGTAATCATCGTAGTTCAGGGATCGGCCGGTCCGCGGAGAATGCGAGTGACGAAATTTCCTTAAGTAATAGGTTTGCTATTTTTGAGGAGGATACGGATGAGGAAGTTATTCATACGGACATTTGTGAAATGGATAATTCGGAGAAAGAGGTTACTAGAGAAGATATTAATTTTAAGCTTAAATATAACAGTAATGGCAGAAAGAAAGTCGTCACATCAGCAAATAGTGTAACTGTAGGAACAGATAGTGAGATCTCACCTAACACTGAATACACTACTACTCCATATGGCATTTATCCTACTAGGTATCGCAATTCAAGACCGAGAAGGTATAGAAAGAACCTAGATGTTAAAGTTAATGGAAGTAGAACAGAAGTCTTAGTAGACAATGGCGCAACAATTTCTGCTATTAATTCAAACTTTTTCAATAAATTAAAGAAAGCAATGGGTGAGAATTTATCTTTCATACATCGAGTCAATAAAATTCCAGCTTTCACTGTTAAACTTTCAATTGACAAGGGTATGAGCTACGTCATCGACAGAGAAGTAGAAATGTTCATTGAAATTGACGGACATAGAATATTGTGGAGGTTTTTCTTAGTTGATGGCTTAAGTAATAAAATTGTTTTGGGAATAGATTGGCTAATGTCATATAAAGTTAAACTCAATTATGGAGAAAGTATTAAAATTTTTACATATGGTGTTAATATAACGGAAGAGTCAAAACGATATCGTATGGGTATTCCTGAGTCTGATGATTGCAAGGGCAAGAGAGCACAGAGAGGTATTAAAACACCACGCTCTCCAGTTGCCGCAATTACTAATACTAGAACCCTTGAGACACAAACCGGTAGTGATTTACCAAGTCTAAATAAGGTGACTAACAATAAAGCTACTAACAGTACTAAATCTACATCAGCGTTAAAGGAACCCAAGAAAGAGTCACACCGTCTCCTAAAAAAGATGCGGACTGAAGATATTCGTTTGACTAAAAATGTTATAATTCCACCTAATTATGCAAGTAGAGTTAAATTTAAAATTTCTAAAGAGTTTAATGGCAATATTTTGATTAGTCCACGAAAAGAACTTGAAAATAATAAGAGAATTTCAGTGGGTAATTGTATTGTTAATGTTATAGATGGGAAAGGGAAAACTTTCATTATAAATCCTACAAACAAGCCTCTACTACTAAGAGCCAGAACACTAATAGGTACCTATGAACGTATTGAAATGAATCAGATAATATGCAATGTTGATGAAGTATGCGAAAGTATCAGATCAGAGCGAATGAGTAGCAGTAGTAATTCAACATCTTCATGTAGTAATATTTCGGAACAAGATTTTATTGCGTCATTGGAAACGGAGAACGTAGATGTTTTGAATAAGGTCTCATTAGGACAAAATCTGACACCAGAACAAAATAAGCAAGTTTTGGCTGTATTGAATAAATACATACAAGTATTTAGTAAGCATCCTTTAGACTTAGGGAGAGTTGATTTGATTACTCATACTATTGATGTGCAGGGTGCACAACCAGTATCACAGAAACCATATAGAACATCTCCAGCTGAAAGACTAGAAATTTCTAATCAAGTTAAAGAGTTATTAGCTAAAGGCGCCATAACACCTTCAGATTCACCATGGTCATCACCGGTAGTATTAGTAAAAAAGCCAAACGGAGCATGGAGATTTTGTGTGGACTACAGGGCTGTCAATTTTTTGAGTGTGAAAACGGGGTATCCACTGCCTAGATTAGACGATGCACTAGATAGATTCGCATATAGCAAATATCTTAGCACTATGGACTGTGATAATGCTTACCATCAAGTACCTATAGATCCAGCATCGCAGGATATCACGGCATTTGTATGTGCAGACGGTTTATTTTCTTGGAATGTGATGCCATTCGGGCTTTGTAATGCCGCTAGCACATTCCAACGATTAATTGACGCTGTATTGGGAGGATTAAAGTGGACAATTGCGTTGGCATATTTAGACGACATAATATGTTACAGTAAGGATTTTGAATCGCATTTAGATCATTTATCTACGATTTTTGAATGCTTAATTAAGGCAGGTTTAAAACTAAAGCCAGCTAAATGCATGTTCGCTGACGACAAAATAAAATATCTAGGTCATATTATATCTAGAGATGGGATTTCTGCTGATCCAAACAAATGTAGAGCAGTGAACGACTATCCAAGACCTAGAAACATTAAGGAAATTTTGTCATTCGTAAACTTTTGTGGTTACTATCGTCGTTTCATTAAGAACTTTTCGAAAATAGCAAAACCATTAACATCTTTGACTAGTAAAGACGTTACTTTTGTGTGGGGAGAAGAGCAGGAGGAAGCTTTTGTTGCATTAAAGGAAGCTTTAGTATCACCACCTATTATGGCTCATCCTAGGGATGATGCACCGACTAGAATCTGTACGGATGCTAGCTACACGGGATTAGGTGGCACTTTAGAACAAGCATCTTCAGATCATATAGTAGAGCAGAAAGATAAACACGGACAATGGAAGGTTGTAGCTTATATTTCACGTGCTTTAAAACCACATGAAAAAAAGTATAGTGTAACGGAAATCGAATGCCTTGGCATTTTATACGCTATAGAGGCATTTCGGCCGTATATCGCTGGGAAAAGATTTAAGGTGATCACAGACCATTGTTCATTATGTTACTTACTAAAACTTAAAGATCCGCAGGGGAGACTTGCACGCTGGGCTTTAAGACTAACACCATACGATTTTGACATAGAATATGTGTCGGGCAAGCGGCACGGACATGTAGATGCACTTTCACGTCATCCTTTGAGTCTCAGTAAAATTACTTCTGTTTCAGATCCGTTAGAGTTTGGGGATTACCTTTGCTCTATTGCAGACACAGATTGGTTGCTTAAACAACGCGATGATCCAGTGTTACGTGAAATTATAGGAGATATAATTGCTGCAGAATTAGACTCAGAATACGAGGTTGAAGATAGATACAATTCATATACTCTAATAGATGGTTTACTCTATAAGGCAGGAATGACCGAAGCAGAGAATTTGTGGCGTTTGGTTGTTCCCAAGGGACTTCGGAAGCAAGTTCTGAAGGAAGTGCATGAAGAGACAGCAATGCATCTTGGATTTTTTAAGACATATTGCTTGATAAAGGCTAGGTATTATTGGAGGAACGTATACAAGCACACTAGGGATTTTGTAAGAGGTTGCCAGAGTTGCCAACAATATAATCGGAGGACTGGAGCTGATCCAGGTCCAGCTCAACCAATTCCGACTCCAGACTTTCCATATGACAGAATTGGTATCGACCTTATTGGGCCTTTTCCGGCAACACCATTTCCTAGACAAAATACCTATGCATTAGTAATTGTCGATCATTTGACCAGATTTGTAGACATTTTTCCGGTAAAAGGTAATGACACGAAATATATGATAAAAGTGTTGAAGGAAGGTATCATATATTCTTCACACCATTCGTGTCCACGAGAGTTGCTAACTGATAGAGATAGTGTATTTAGGTCGAGGGAGTTTAAGGAATTTTGCGATCAGTATCACATTAAGTTGATACATACATCGGCATATAACCCTCAGACTAATGCAATTGTAGAAAGATCAAATAAGACCATAAAAAATATTTTAGCAAAGCATGTAAATGGGCAAATGAATGATTGGGATACATACTTGCACAGGGTAGCTTACGCGATGAATAATAGTACGCATGCAGTAAATCAATATTCACCATACTTTTTGCTAAATGGGAGAGAAGCTCGGTTGCCTTGTGATGCAGTCACTCCGACGGTTTCGGAAAAAGCAGGGGACCACGAGCCAAATATTATTATGACTAGGGCTAGAAGGGCTCAGCAGATTGCGAAGTTGAGGACTGACAAGTATCAGGTTCGTCAAAAGCAAAGATGGGATGAGAAGCACAAGGTTAAGGATTATGAGGTAAATGAGAAAGTTTGGTTGGCTAATTTTGCAAGAATTCCAGGAAAGGTATCCAAGTGGCTAGTTCATTGGAAAGGACCATATACGGTTTTGGCAAGGAAAGGACCAATCAATTATTTAATCCGTGACGACCGTGCGAATAAAAATCATGCAGAAAGAGTAGAAAATGTTCGACATCTTAAGCCATACTATGAGGAATATACATCAGAGTATTCTGAGTACGATTTTCTTGAGGAAAATTCCCTTCCGGCTGATATAGTTGACTATTTGTCTAATTTACCTACTTCAACTAATCTATCGGCTCCAGATTTTTCTAATAGAGGTATAAGTTTAGATTCGGGAAGTGTCAGTGAAGCTACTATTTATACGGAGGTTGTTTCGGTAAATGTAGAGTCTGACAATAACATTGAAAGTAATGTAAGTAAAGATAAAGAAAATTCTGTAATAAGTACTATTTTGGGGAATAATAGTCTTGGGGATAATAACGTTATTATTTCTAATAATAGTTCGGGGGAAAATTCTAATATTTCGCTGCAAAGTGATGTACTATTGCAGGAAGGCATGATTGAGAATGTTAGTGTGGATGAAAATGATGTTGATAATGCTTTGCATGATGTAAGTAACATAAATGAAAGTATATGTAATTCTAGTAACATTTCTAATTGTTTAAGTAATGACGAAAATGTCGGGGGCCAACTAAACTCGAAGGAAAGTTCGAGTAACGTTTCATTCGAGTCGGCTTCAGAGCATTTATTACCTGTTGAAGTACAATCTACTAACTATGAGACTGATTTACTTGCACAAAGTGGATCCAGAGGGCTAGATACTAGTATTATAAGTCCGGGCACTGAGGGAGGTTTTGGTACGGCGGAGGGGAGTCCCATAAGTTCGGGAAGTGAAGTTGAGGCGGACTCAGAAAAGTCACATTCTGTAGAACGCCCTATAACTGAAAATATATCATCTACTTCGGTGACAGAAGCAGATACATATATTTCTACGGGTCCCAGACGTACATCACGAGTTTCCAGACCACCGGATAGGTATGGATTCGTGGTTCCCTCAGATTTGTCCCTCACAGAGTCCAAAAGTACAAAAAAGGGTAGACTACAGGTGTTGAAAGAAGTGTGGGGAAATGTGAAGAGGTTGTATTAAAATGTATAATTTTTCTATGTACTAAAGTTTAAAGATTTTTTGTAGGTAATGGCTAATAACAATGAGGAGGATTGGGAGATTCCTGAGGTGAACGTCGAAGAAGTGGCGGAGCAGGTCGGTCGTCTACAAACCACTGATCAAGGTTGGCAGACACCTAGACCATTGTCACGAAACGATGACGAGAGTTGGGATACACCAAGGCCAGGTCCTTCACAGAACCGAGCAGTTGAGCGTGTTAGGCGGGATCCGGAGGCAGAGGCTACCTTCAATACCAATTCCTTCGACTTAAATATTCCTGGGGTTGGCTACGGTCGTGTCGAAAATGACAGGATGGCGTTCGTGTATAGCTTCGAAAATTATCGCGACGGTACCGATGCGACTAGACCAATTCGAGGCTGTAATCGCCAGTGTCCGCCAAAGAGAGGACAGAATGTCAAGAGCCGTGGTTGGTCTCGTCGTGGTAATGAGAAGATTATGTCCAACATCTTTAAAAATAAAAGTGGCCGGAAGTTGTGTTACGCATGTGGGTCAACTGAGCATCTGCTGTCATTTTGTGTTGAGCGTCAAAAATTAATTTTGGAACGTCAGAAAGAAGCAGAATCCAAGTGTGTTTGGTGCGGAATTTTGTTAGGTCGTCCCGGGTTGTTGTGCCGTGACTGCCAATCTCGAAATAATCGTGCATACTGAATTATGTGTAATTTGTGTGTGGAAGGAGGAAATGTTTTGTTTATCATTTTGTTAAGTTAGTAAGTTATTTGTCCTGTGGACATAAAAATTAATTTGGATTTTTTGCTTAAATGTATGATTTAAGGTTAATCTGTTATGTAGTTCTGTTTTAGAACCATAATTAATTGGTAATGTTGCCGTATTTTGTAAATGTATGATTTAATGTTAATAGGTAATGTTAGTTATGTCTTGGGACCATAATTAAATGGTTAGGTTACCATATTTTGTAGAGATACAATAATAATAGTATGTAATCATAATAATAGTACATAATAGATATTGTTGGTGTTCATGACATGTTTAGTTTTTTTGTGAACTTGTTATCCGTTGAATTGAGTTATTTACTATATACATTAATGTAGAGATATAGTTAGTATAAAAGATGTTAATTAATTATTACCTAATATAATTTCAATCTGAATTCGGGGGATATGTACTGTAGATGTGAATTGTAGACACACAGACATGCGCAGGGAGGCTTCGGGTAAAGAAGGAGAAGCATGAGGTCCGCCATTTCGATGTATAGGTTGGCTTGTCTGTGGTGTGCTACTCAATTCACATCGGGAGAGAGAGAAGAGCGGAAGCAAATAAAGTTCTCTTCTTAACGAGCAGTCTTAAATGTCGTCTTGTTGGTCAGTCATTGTCATTTCGTCATCGTACCTAGCTCGTGTCATCTAAGCGCATCCCGTGGACATTACTGTAGGTATGTTAGGTCAAACTCATCTTATTCACAATATGGGTTTATATTTACTGGCACCATCAATAAACTTACTTTGCCATAGCTTTCTTTGTTTTACCACAATAGTATCCCAAACCAATAAATAAAGTAATTGCCCATAAAAATAGTTACTTTCCCATAACTTCAGGTAAATTGTTAATCTACTAAATATTTTGAAGAGACAAAGTCTGACAAAATATAGAAATACATGTCTATACATATATTTAGCATTAAATTTTGTACTAATCAGAATAAACTAACTAAATATTTAGTAGGAGAGAATTTTCTTAAATTCATAGAAAATGTAAGATTTATTTTACTTGTTTCAGTGAAAAAAGAAATCAGCTTTCTCTTAAGTTACAAATACCAGAAATTGACACAAAATGACCCTGTCAATAAGACTAGAAGGTAACCTAGCCTCTGACATACATATAAATTGTGTAAACGTATATTTACCATTTATGAACTATCTACAAGTTCCACTAAAGGTATTAAATACATTGTATAGAAGAAAATAGTAGGGATAAATGGAATATCTATGTACATATCTTTGAATAATCCATCTGTAGAGTGCCGACTCCTGTAGATGGATGGACTCACTCATGTTATGTAATGTTATGTAATGTTTTTGGTTGTGGTGTATGTATTTTGTGGATTGTTGACTGGACTCCTGTCCTGTCTTGTCTGTTCTGGACGAAATGAATGTTGTGGAGAAGTAGAGGGAAAAGAGTAGAAAGTAGAAGTGTAATTTAACTCTCACTTGCTTTGGCTACAACCACATCACCCACCATGTGTGTCAATCTTGGGAATGTGTACATTACACGTATTATAGGTAGTATTAAATAGCTACACATATAAAAGAGTACAGAATCTACGCAACTATTGGCTTTGGCTGTGCAATAATTCCACTCTGCTTGCTTCCTCTTCCAAAATCCACTTTGACTGTCTATTCCCATATGAATTCCCTTCTTTCTATCTCATGACATGACTGACGCACTGGTGGTGTAATGTAATGCAATGTAATGTTCAATCTAATCAAATAAACACATACCATCTACACTACACCAGTATGCTCTACTATGTATGTACATGTAACTACTGTATGTATCTGTATTTGTAAATGTAATTTCCAATTTCTCTCCTATTTATATGTACATATCATGTGTATTATCCTCTGGACTAGTGAGCTACTGACTACTCATCGTCAGCAAACCAAAAACCGGGAAACAACTTAAGTAAAAACAGGAAAACATATAAATGGCTGTGAAATAATAGCTACTCTCTCTCTCTCTCTCTCTATTAATTAATAGGTAAATATATCTGCAATATATAAGTTTTTAAGATAACAATAGATAATATGAATTTCATAAGTAGATACCCTGCTCAATAATAAAAGTGTGCGTCCCTTTCCCTTCCAAACGAGCTAAATTTTTTTCATAGCTACAAATACAGATACCTATGTAATTACCATGAAAACTTTCTCCTCATCCTAATTGCAAATTAGTGTAGGAGAAATAGACTTTTGTCCAAGAACACAGTTAGAAGGCCACTGTCACTGTAATTTATTTTAATACTGAAATCCTACCTAAATATTTAGTGTAGTCAATACAACAAAACCATTTGCCACAGAAAATTATAAATTTGTAAATAGGTCTGTTTTGAAAATTGTGTATATTTGTGTATATGCAACTCTTTCCTTCCACGCTACAATATTTGTACTTTCAGACATTTTCACACTGTCACAGTTTAAACATTTGATATTTGAATAAGAGAATTATAAGCTAGTCCAGCATATTTACAAATAGAGCAGTAAGTAATGAAGTATGATACTTATTAAGGACATATAAATATATTTTGTACAGAAACTAATTGAGATGAAAGAGTTTTGTATGATTCTGGACTGGAGATTTCTATTTGTCCAGTCCAGTCCAGTAAGTCTATTAAATGAAATGGCAGAATTTCTCTATATTAACTAATACAGTGAACATTGAAGAATATGGAGAAACCAATTGGGAAAACAAAGATAAGAATGTATTTGTTTCGTATTCCGTATTTATACACCTACGCAGATTACTGTTATATACTGACAACTAATATAATACAATATGTATCACAATTCACATGGAAATACATGTGTGAAATATATTGTTAGTCTATATATTTGGGAAAGTCTGAGCTAGAATCCAATTAGAATGAGGAGGGAAAGCAGAAGAAGGCTCGACTACAGTAAATACATGTACATACTATAGTACGTATGGGATAGAGAGGGTTGATTTGATGTTGATAAGTATGATGGGATACTTATCTCTCTCGTGCACACAAATACAAATGAAATATAATGTGATGCTTTATCGCAATGTCAATCAAGTTAAGTGAACTGAAATGAAGCCAGCCGATGAGAATCTACAGCAAATCCATATCCGTACCTACTGCCTACTGTCTAAATCCTAAATATGTCTGTAGGTATATGTAGCAGGTACCTAGCAAAAGATAAGTTAAACTAAATTACACTACACACAATATAAATATAAAACAGTACAAGCTAAATATGTATTATGATGTATAATAAATTAAGTATTATGTATAGATTTACAGCACCTACTACCTACTACCTACATTACAATAGGAATCTAGCCCAGGGATAAAAAACAAGAGAAAAGTCTACAATAATAGTGAATAGACATTATAACTGTGACTGTGAGTGAATGAGGTTAGTTTTTACTTATCCTCAATGCATTAATAGACAGCTATTAGTCATACATTTATATAAACTCTCTCTATATCTCTATTTTTCAGACATATATAATATGCTTCGCTTATATTAACTTAGTTAATGTTCTGTTAGTATTAAGTTAACTGATGTGATGTTCTATGCTTTTGCTGCTGATATTCTATAGTTTAGCTTTAGGTAGGTAAATTATCACTTCTGTAGAAATATTTAGTATCGTCGAGCTACAGCTCTATTACACAGGGAATGACAGCTACGGCTGCGGAAAAGAAATTCGCTACCTATTAGTAAGTAAAGTAACTGTAGCAATGTTGCAGGATAGTCGGGATTTGGACTAAAGTAAAGTAAAAGTACCTTCCAACATACAAAATACAAAATACAACCTACAAAAGAACGGTAGCTTGTTGCAGTTGCAGTTCAATAGGAAAAGTATCGAAATAGAAGTTCGGAAAGGAAAGCATTAGTTTTTGTATTAAATTTTCTGTAGATCTACAGCTAAAGGAGAAATAGGATGTCGGAGAGAAAAAACTAGTTTTTCATCAATGAATTCCATTGTCTGCTGCTGCTCTCCCCGTCTAACTATAACTATGTATTGAATGTATCTTTATAGATAGATGTAGATGTATAGGTACTGTAAATGGAAAAGTGGAAGGTAGAGAAAGGTAAGGTAACCAAATATCTAGCATTTGTACATATTGTAATAGAGAAGAATATAATGGCGTGTGTTTAGGAATTTAGGTCAGAACGAGGCAAGAGAAGGCACGAGAGAAAATTAAACTTCACTGCTGGTTTGGTTGTGTATTAATATATGCATGCAGATACATAATAAATACAGACAGAAGTCAGAAGGACAAAAACCAGAACCAGAACAAAACTATTGTGTGCAGTCAATGTAGGTACATAATAAGTAGAATCAACTCACATCACACTGCATTATTGACTTGGCTTGGCTTTGCATAGGGTTATGGGAAACATTTATTTCAAATAGAAAAATTATTACTTCCTACTATATAGTGTGGATAACTCGCAATTTATATAGAGCAATGTTTTTCTAGTAGTAATAGTATTTCATTGTTAAGCTAAGAGATATAAATTCACAGTGCATTCTAATTCGTTGCAATTACTACAGTAACTATGCAGAGATCCGAATACTAACTAATAACAAGACTGAAGGCTATAATCCATTAGCAGGAGAGCTAATTTGAAATATTGATTAGCAATGTGCCCATGAAAGGGAAAAACACAAGTGATGGAATGAAAATGAAACCGAGCTCCTTCCTTTAGGGTTGGGAGTAGCGAGTACATTAGACTAGAAAGCGTTCGTGTATAGAGTAAGGTAAACAAGGTTTGAGAAGTAATCATTTGGAGGAAGGACATGACATAGATAGATGTGGAATAATATTATAAAGATGCAAATCAAGGTGGGAATTAATGTTTCGCGATTCAATATTAAAAATTCAAGGTCAATTACTGAGACGGAAGAAACTGAGTTCTATTATAAATTTCCAAGAGATAGGGAAAATGGTAGAAATATTCCCAACCGCATATTAGAGGAGAAGCAATTGAGAGAAAGTAGTGGACTGTGTCTAATTAGAAGAGTCAGAGTCAGAGGGAGATCTATAAGAAAAATAAATGTATTTTCTGTCACTTCCCTGGAAATGCAATCTATCAGGGGTGTCAGATTAATTGTACTTAATTTTCACATAAACTTCAGGCGAATGTGAATGTTCGTGGGAAAAACACGGGGACGGAAAAAAGAGAGCAATGGAAAAGATAATTCTAGGAATGGAATGCAAGAAACTTAAATCTACAAAATAGTACTACTACCTCACCTTAGGTACGGATCCTATAATAGGGAAATAATTACATAAAAGAAGAGTACTACATTTACATTGTGAATCCGTAGAACTGAATTAATGCAACTTCAAATTAGATTGGTTTGCGTCACATACCTTACAAATTTTATATAGAGGATGAGGATTCTACCAAAGCAACTAAAGGAATTGAATTTAAGGCAAATCAAAGCAAGGTGGGCAGATTTAGACAGTAGAGCCAGAGTCACAGTCACTATCACTTTCAGTCACATGTTTTCAAACCCTCATGTAACACCCACACGTCTAAGAGTACATTGTATCCACTAAGATATTATGTAACACATAGAGGGAAACCCTTGGAGCACAAATCACAAAATGAAAACAGCAACAAAAATGTCTCTTTATAATTAACTATTAGTTTTTTAAGCATTTTTTGCGATTTAATTCGCAAGGGTTGAAAAATCCAGCCTTACTTATAGTGTAAGACTTTTTAACTTTGAAAAGTAATTGGTCAGCGTCATAGTCCTTGAAATTATATGAGAATTAAAAAATTTCGTGTCTTTGTTGATTTGGCTTTTGTAGAGAGAGGATTTAGATTGCACAGCTTGAGAAAGTCTTGTTAAAATTGCACTAGTTTTATTGATGTTTTTGTGGTGCTATGGTGCTGAATGGTTTATTTCTCCAGTATTACAAGTACACATACAAAATATAGATATATGGAGAAAGTAAAGGTAGCTCCGAAAAGTATGTACTACAATGCAACGCATCACGTAGCAAAGTAAATTGGATTGCTATTGCTATGAAGAGCAAGAATCAGAGTGACATCAACTATAGCCAAAGCCAAGTCAACGCAAAGCCACACCAGCAAGACATACTTCCCAAACTTAGTTTTTATTGTGGACTAAAGGGCAAGTCGGGCCAGAGAAGACATAACTCGCCTTACAACTCACACGTACATACATACATACATACCTACATAGTTACTTACATTAGTTCCACGAAACAAGCGGAGAAAGTAAGAGAAAGCTAAGTACCAGAACCAGGTGACCTTTGTCAATGTGTCGAAACACGATGCAATTTTCTCCAACAGATAGTAATACATACAAAGAACAGTATCCTTGGATGCCCTGCCCTGGTCTGGCCCGGCCCAACTTTAATTTAACTTTAATAACTTGTTGAAGTTGGGTCGGGTGTTGGGTTGGACTGAGCTGAAGTAGAAAAGAATTCTCAGATGCTATCTATGCAACGGTGCGAAGCAAGAGAGAATTCACAACCAGATTCTTCACCATGCAGAATGCAAGCCAAAAAAGTGAGGCATCAGAAAAACCCGGGAGAGCAAATCATTTTGCGAGTTCACACAAAAACTTTCTGTTATTTGCATTCAAACTTTTTGTATTATCAGTTGAGTTTAACTAGAAAAATTAGGTGGAAGGTAATATCTACGGAATAAAGTAGAAGAGAGTAGGTACAGAGAGCTACGTAGCTATAAAATATCTAATTTATAATATTACCTACTTAGACTTAGGTATGTATCTATAGTGCAACACAATCTAAATTCTAAATGCTTAGAACTCTAAAGAAAGTCTAAAGTCTTAGCTAATTTATTTAGGCAGATCAATTCAGTTGCTATTCAACGATTGCACTGGGAAGCCAATTAGGATCTTACCAACTAAATAACTACAAGATGAGACAAAGTTCAGCTTTTACGAAAATAATCAACTAGGTACCTATTTACTAATCTATTTTTGGAAAAAACACTCCATAAATATGCTTTTGCATTTTTCATACAATCCAATCCACATACTAATTCAAGATTTAATGCCAGATATTGAATATTTTAAGCCGCCTTAAAAAATTATAAAAGTATAATATCAGGACACAATACTAGTACTAACTAAATGCAAGATCTATCTACGTTTTAATTATTTATCTGCATTAAAATCTTTCTTATTTAAAGGATTTGAATAAAAATAAATGTGTACCTAACGTATGTTTGGCTACCTACAGTAAAACACTAAAAAATAGGGACAGTGTAAAGTAAATAACATTATTTGTCTGTAGCTGTGCTGTAAGTAGTATGTGTCTCAGTCAATAGAGCAAGTATGGGCTGAGATGTTGGCGTTGGGTTGAGTTTATTGTTCGGGAGTAGGGCATTTGTGATATGTCGTGATGGTGTTATGGTGTTCCATCCATGAATCTACTGACACAGACAGGACAAAGTGTCTTCTTGATTTGATTTGTTTTTGCCAACTCCGTGACGTGGTTTATTTGTTTGAAGGGAAAGTGTATTAGGCTTTTGTGGAAGGAGGGCGAGTGAAAGTGAGGCCGGAGAAAGCGAGAGAGAGCAGGTGTGACTGTGTGACTTGACTTCCCTGACTTGACTACACACACAACACACCTCACCGTCAGATCAAACTACAAAAATACAAATAGTAGAGCACTATTCATACGTGCAATATCTACTTTGTGTTCCTGTGTCCAAAGTGGATACAAAATAAAGTGGAAGATGCCTATTACTCGAGAAGAGCCTATACGAACGAATGTCGCTATGTATTTGTGTTGTAGGAAAAGTATTAAAGTGAGCAGCCAAGCCACACGCTCCATTTTCATATATTTAGTTTACAATTCTGTATTAGACAACCAAGCACCACTATAGAATACCACCAAAAGAGCAAAGCACCACCAATAGAGAAGAGAATTGGAGTTCCGACAAATAATATCTATGTTTACGTAATGGAAGCTCTGACTGACATGTAATACAGTTCGGCGACTATCAAACCCCCTCCGTGAACCTTGCAGGACCGAATGCCAATATAAATTCCGCACATAATAGTTACTTAAGTATTTTTATTTATATTTTAATTTCTCGGACAATGAATTACTTACACATTTATATTTATATTTAATGAATTCTAAAGAAACAAAGATATTTAACACCTGCAGTTAATTATTTTGTAAAATTGTTTGTGCATTCAGCATTCTGTCTCTTTTTAAGGAGGGGTCTTGAAATTTGCAAGGATATTTACTTAAGGTTGAGGTTGAAGGTATGTATACATATAAATAAGTATATTTATATAGATTATTTGTCTTGGGCGATGTGGCTCGGTTTGGTTTGGCTGTGAGTCGTCAATCTGAATGTGTTGTTGGTTGCTCCTGTTCGGGGCAGACATACACATAGAGAATAAAACCGAAGAGAGGAGGAGGAAAAGCTGGAAAGAAACTTTTCCTGTATTCCACTTACTCTTCAGGTTCAATCAACTGAAACATCGGACATGAATACTGCCATGTCATTCCATCCCGATGAATAGGCGTTGAAATTTTCCAGGACACACAATGCAATGGAGAATGTAGATCTGCTGAAGGTATGTGGAAAATGAAGCGGATTGCATTTTCTGAATAGAGTTCGCTATGTAGAACATTTTTACAAAGTATGTACGTACCTCGTACAACTTACATAATATTGTATAGTCTACGTAATATGCATGTATGTATGTATTGCACATACAAGTCAACAACAGGCCAGAACAGAACAGAACATAGAACAGGACAGACAAGAGATCGAGATTCTATCTTGTCCTCTCAACATACGAATCTATATAATAATATATTTTTCTCCGTTTTTCCTTTTTGTAGATATCAGTGCTATCTAGAACAATCCTAGTTCATAAGGGAAATAAGGCAATAATATCTTGAGTTTGGGAATCCTTCCTTCAACGCCATTACCATAATAAAATATTTTTAATGGACTATTGCATAACTTAAATAGTAAAATGAAACTTTTCTCAGAAATTCCAATAAAATCTCAAAAATTGAACTTTTTAAGTATGTAGTAAATTAATTTACGCAAAAACAGAGTCAAATCCTTTATGCAACCCAAAAGATCTGTTTGGTTGGCCTACGACATAAATATAGGTGCAGATAGTAAGGCAAAATACATACATTTACAATAATATATAATGGAAGGCAACGAAATACTGGAATAACCTACTCTATCGTTCCTGAAGCTAAAGAAAACCAAAAGCTTGTCTTTTTTCATTTTGTTGCTGACTCGTCAGTTCATATTATTTCTTTTCTTTCTCTCTATTTACTTGGTTGCTCTTTGAGTCAGTAGGTTAGGTCTCTCAAGAAAAATAACAGGTAAACCAGTTACGTATCTATCAGACAGACATGTGTGTTTATGTGCACTATGTATATACCTAAGTAATAGCTAGAGTGTTTTCCCTAAAATACTGTCTCTTCCGCTTTTATTAGGAAGGCAAACAAATCAGATGAAATGTAACATGAAATGTAACACACATTGAAATACTGTACATAATGTACGGATGTTTTGTTGGCCATTTCAGCATGTACGTACCCTACACAAAGTCTAATACTAATTACCCTATTTCATGTTTACAATACAGAAGGAAATGTTTACAATATAATTGAATATCATTGTTGAAATCATTAATTTGTAGAATGATGTGAGATTGGGTTGATGTTTTGTTTTGTGATGACGTCACTCTCTTTCTCAATTGAATGACTAATAGGTTAATAGGTGCACATGTTTTTATCTCGTTTAGTAATTAATTGTTGGGGTCGTAAAAGTCTCCGCTTTAGTAATAATATTATTGTCTTCATTTAGTAAAACTGTAAATCGTTAAGTTGTTATATTGATATAATATTATGTATGTTAAGCGTAGGTAGTAGTTATTATTTTATGTCATATAAATGAATACAAATCACACTGTAAACGAAAACTTCATTCCAGAATTAATTTTCCGAGCAAAGCTGGGCCCAATTGATCATTGTGTAATTTTATATTTTTATATAGTGTATTACTTAAACGTCCAGTATTATAATAATTTTATATTGAAAAATATATCTTTGATTTTTTATATTGTTTTAATTCCTTATCGCTATAGAATGAAGTTTCTTTATATTTTTATATAGAGGTTTTATATAGAGGTGTGTCTCAAGTCGTAACTAAATTAAATAGAGATAATGAAAGGAGTACATACCTTGAGATCTTGTGCCCTAGCAGTCTTAACGCGTCTCCGCTTGGAGCAAAAGCAAACGAGCATGATGGCAGTAATAAGTAGAATTAAGGTAACAATGACACTGATGAGGATCCAAATCCAACTCTGATCCCTATAGGCCCCACTGCCGATGCCTCCTACGCCGGTGCCGACTCCTTCCCCCGTAGGCACATCTTGGAAGTTAAGCGTCAAGTTTTTCTCGACGACGCCGCCGGCATTATTTCCGACACAAGTGTACTCGCCCGCATCCTCGGGGTCGGACTTGAGGATGGTCAAGTTGACCCAGCGGTCGTTTTCCCCACTGATATGGAGCAAGTAGGTCTTGCCCTGATTCCTGGAAGAGTTGGTGAGCACTTGGCCGTCGCGGACCCACTTGACTTCTGGAGCGGGGTTGGCGTGCACCAAACACTCGAGAGTGATATCACTGCCCACGTCTCCGTAGACGAGAAGGGCGTCCGTCGCCTTCCCACTGATCTGCAGGGTCACTATTTCCGGCTTGCAGGCGAACTCCTCCGCCCCCAGGACGTTCCAGGCCAAATTGGCCAAGTGACTCGGCTCACTGCACATGGTGGACTGGAAGAGTTTGCGTCCGATGACCCAGTTTCGAAAGCTCAGAAGACGACAGTCACATTTCCAAGGGTTCCCCCCAAGGGAAAGACTCTTCAGCTTCTCCAGCGGTTTCAAAACCTCCTCACTGATATACTGGAACCGATTCCCACTTAGAACTAAAGTCTCCAGGTTGGTTAGCATGTGGAAAGTCTTCTTGGTGAAAGACTCCAGTTCACACTCACTCATGTCCAGCAATTTCAAATGCATCAGCGGCGGGAACGAAGTGCCCGTCAACTTACTCAAAGGGTTCTCACTCAGTTTCAACTCCCTCAACCTTTCGTTCGTTTCAAAGGTCTCCATCTGCAGACTCGTCACACTATTCCCACTCAAGTCCAATTCTATCATGATCTTCAGATCCCGAAAGGCGTCTGGGTCAATCTTCTCTATTCGACAGTTCTTCAGAAACACCTTTTGCAAATTTACCAAACCCACACTCTTAAAAGCGTCCTTCGTCAGGCTACTTATCATATTCCCACTCAAGTCCAGCACTTGAACCTCAGAACTCAACCCCGAAGGGATCGATTGATAATTTGATTCTCTACATTCAGCCGTCTTCTTACCGGACACCCAGGTACATCGACATTTAGAGGGACATTGTGTCGTCCAATCAACTGAACCCTCCACACTCACTAATAAACACACACATAACAGAATAAACACCCCTCCCCCTCCCCCGAACAGTCGCCAGGGGTTTCTCCGGCGGGAATTCATAGCAGAGTATTTCATACTCTCCCGTCCTTCTTCTTCCTCCGAAATTATTCTTCTTCTCGCACTACTCCACAAATCCAGACGAGGAATACTTTCCAATCTCCCCTGTGACTTTTCCTCCGAGTTCTCCAAACACTTTTCCATTGTTCTCGCGATTCCGAATCACGTTCATACCTTCAATTTCTCAAACGCCAATCTGTAGCAACCAAAAAAACCATTCATTAATAAATACATCTGTTCACATACATTCCTTAAATAATTAGTCACCGTCTACAAAATTAATGTCATACCCCATATCCTTAACTTTAACTACAGTTACAAATATCTCTCAACTTTAACCCTTTACACTCTTTATACTTCACACATTTACACATCCAGCCCTAAGTAAGTAAGTGTCATTCACAATTCAGCAAGGAAACTATAGATTTCAATGAAAGGGGCATTCTCACCTATAAGTAATTCTAATCTATACATAAATTTCTTTAGGTACTATACTAGAGTATGTAACAATAATAGTATCCATGCGGTAGTTGCACACATACTTAAATACAAGTGCAATGGTTACAAACACCGTTGTAGCCAGCATTCCCACGTTAAATTGCCTTAGCAGACGTTGGCCTGGTTCACGCACCCAGAAATTGTAACAGAGAGAAGTATTTATATAATATGTACTATCTAAGTTTCTGAAGGTACTAATACTAATGCTAAGGTTTCTCCAGCAATATTATGTGTATGGATATAAACAGAACATCTAGTTCACATCGGATCGACATCGACACACTAAAGGAAGAAGCACAATAGAATATAAAACACAAGAGCTAAAGGAAAGCCGAGTGGAAGTCGAACAAATAAAGCAATGCACTCACTCACCCCGCAGTAATAATAATAGTAAGTATATAGCTATAAAGGTATATGTAGTACAGGGGTAGTGCCTGGCCTTATGTTGTGTTATGTTATGTATTATCTGTTTCTATAGTGTTTATTGTGCTTATTGTGGTATAGTTACCAGTTACCGACTACTTAGCTGGATCTCACGTTAGGTCCTTACTTACTGTTGGGATATACATTGGATTCTATGCCGTAATATGTAGTGTGTTATGTAGTAACTGTATTTATTTATGACTTGAGATATGGAGCTGCCGTAGTTTAGCTGTAGGTCGAGGGTATTAGTAAGTAAGTGTGTTGTGTTGTGTTCTAGTATTTATAGTTCCTTACTAGCTGACAATGAGTGGAAATTCGTGAAACTAAGCTATAAAAGGGAACTGAAGAGATAATGCTCTCTGTGTACAATGGAATTTAGCCGCAACCTCAGCTCTCCATTCCAGTTCAAATCCATAGAGACGCTTAAATGAGAGATACGCACATATACAATACACTACACAGAATCAGATGAAATTCGGCTCAGAGCATGCATCCTCACAAAAGAAACCAACTAACTACACAGATAAATAGATCCTGAATACCTAAGTGTACACCCAAGGTAGGGCAATACATTGCAGGAGGGGGCACTGAGCTACAAACTAAATCTGGGCCTTCAAAACTGGAAAATTCATACCAGGGGCCCTAGTGCATACTTTTGTTAATTAAGCAAACTTATTTGCTTTGCAAATCTCAATTACATGTAAAACCAATTTTGTATCAGATTATTTCTCACACAAAAAAGATCTTTAAATTTTAATGTGGGCCCCAATATTTTTACCCTCGCAAGACTCACAAGCACACTTAGGTTTTTGTAAGCCCTGGCTAAATTACTGAACTTACTGTTGTCTACTATGTAGTTTACTATCTACTGAACTGAACTGCGTCACTGAATGAGGTTCCATTTACATACCTTCTTCAACTCCTGTTAACTATTCTTCCTAAGATTTCTCCAGCAACAATTAACTGGAAAACTCGGAGCAGAGCAAGATATCGGCGAAAAGCAGAAGAGAAAACAATAGCTAAAGGAAAAGGGCTTCTGGAGTGTATTCCGATCATAAATTATATATATTATATAATTTATATCATTAAGTTTATCTTAGCAAACGTATATTGATATCTCGTATTAAAATAATTAAGTCTGACTAAAATGGCAAGATTTTCGGAACAAATTAATGAGCTACTGATTGTGAGTGTTATGAAATAACAGATATTTTCATTGTCTCTGTTTCCATGATTCTTAAACGATTAGCTAAAGAAATCTAAACTTTTCTTCTACGTTCTACATGACTTCCAAATAAAAAAAATGAGAATCGTTTTTCTGAAAGTTATACAAATGTGTCCGTTTTAGCTGCAATTCAACGCTCAATTATTTACGAAAGGAAACACGTAGCTTTTAGAAAACAAATATAGTTGCCCTATACCAAAAATAATATAGAGTAGAGTAGCCATGTCATATTTGTTATTTTATATCGAATCCAGGTCAGCCCTTATAATAAATATCTACATATTGAGAATTGAGAGCATTTACTCATAGGGGAATGATATTGTGTATTGAGTATTAAGTGAAGAGTATTTTTCTTTCATTCTTTTACTCTTCTGGCGATAAGCAGCATTAACTAGGTACTCAAGCCGAACAGAACTCACTACTACTACATTTATTATACTGCACAGAAAAACTATCCTATAAGTAATGTACGTAATATAATAGTACATAGCAGAACGGTTGGTAAAGGTAATGGATACGGTACATTCTATCTGACAATTGATTTTAGGTTTTAGTAAACCCTCGAATGTTATCTCAGCCTCAGCCTCAAATACAGAAGCCAAAGAGCCAACAACCTACCTGGAAAGAAATTTCTCCCTCCAAAGCGAAGGTTTTGAATGGAGCTCTTAAGTTAAGGGTAGGTAGGTAGTATCAGTAGGTAGTAGGTAGTAAATACCTGTGCATTTTCCCACAATGTTAAAGTTACGCTACGAACATTCTAAAAAATCTTGTCGATTTTTGTTACAAATCTCTGTCTACATACACATTACAGAAATGCTATACTAAAATAAGTACACTGACATTTTATGTATTTATTTGTATAAAATTTTCGTACATGTGAATACAAATAGGTAGGTTATCTTTTTATATGTATGCTTAAACGTTTTTCAGTAAATAAGTACATCAATAAGAAACCTAATTTTTATATGGGCGTTTGTTTTGGAATCCCTGGTTTTAATGTTAAAGTTAGCGAAAGAGTAGTTGAGTTGGTTGGTTGACATAACATGCGATTCAATTATATTCAATTCTAGAGATGGGATGGAAGCAGGGAAGGGCCAGGCCAGGGAAGAACTGATTTTATATGATTGTGTAAGGGAATGTTTAGGGAAGGACATTGCATTGGATTCTGCCATGCTTTAGCTTACTAATGGTTAGTGGGGCTTTAAATGCCTACATTCAAAGCCATCTGCCCCACCATGAGGTGATTTTAATAATCTTGCATTCTCTGAGAATCTCATTCACTTCGCTCCGTTGATTTCGGCTTTGCAAATGCCCTTTTCCCTGAATCCGAGTTATTCACTTCTTGCGTTCTTAGTGAACAACTTCGGATGGAATTCTCGGATGCTCTACTTCTTATGCTGGATAATGGCTAAAGCTATGTACTTGGGCGTGTTCTGTTTGCTTTCCTTTGCCTCAACAGAGTTTAGCTACTGTTCTCTAATGTAAATAGATACAGGCTTATTTAGGAAAACTAAAGCACCTTTCTACATCACTTAAGTCAGTTAGTTAGTAGGTGTTAGTTATTATCTAGTTTTAACATTGTCTTTATTTTGTATTACTTGTGTTACTATTGTACAGGTTATATTTACTACTTCGTTACGCAGAATTACTTAGAGTTGGATTAAAGTTAACTACTCAGGTACAACAATCTACTACTTAATGTATCCAAAATGTAGGAAACCTAAGTACCCACTATTTACTTGCCATATTTTTATGTACAAAATTGACACACACATAGCCTCTATGATGATAATACATAAATTGATTTATTAATAGGAAAAAATGACGCTTCTTTATGCGAACTTTAAAAATGTTACACCATGCATAGAATTCATAAGCATTAACTTATTAAATATTAATAGTATATCACACAATAAAATCTATAATAATTAATAGATTATTTTACAAAATTGTGGATCTGTGCAGATGAAAACAATGTTCCGTTGCACTTTTACACATGTGCTCCGCTAATTTATTTGCTAATGAACGGAAGCATGGAAACAATGCAAATGTTTAACCTTGTCCTACAGCCTGCAGTAAGTAATTGCATTCTATATCTAAAAATCGAGAATCTGCAATGTATGTACAGTACACTGTGCAAGGAGTCAATATTGATGCAAGGATATTGAAAAATTAACATTAAATTGTATTATATATGTTTATTGCCCCGTTCTGTTCCATAAAACGTAGTTCTAAGAATTTTAGTAGATTCCCGCAATTACAAATATATATTATGTAAGTATATAAAGGTAGTTCAGTTCAGTCAACTTAGCTTTGGTCGAATTATGTTCTGCAAAGGAATATATAATGCAAACAGTGCAATTCTAGCATTAGAGCGCTTAGCCAGAGCAGAACCAGAAGCAGAAGCAGACTAACACTTAACTTTAGCATGAGGAATGAAAATGTACGCTAGGCTAGGATTATTTTCGTTTGCTACACAATTACACAACAACAGTATTAAATTAAACACTAAATTATTTACGAGTCTGGGAGGACAAGACCTAACAACTTTACTTTCCTCATAATAATAATGTGGCATGGCTGGCGTGCAAGTGGAACAAGTAGAACAGAACCCTTGAAATGGATCTACACATATTTTAGCTTGAAATAGAGTATCTACTATATAGTTAGTGAGCAAGGCAAGAGCCAGCATCCAGTTCAGGCCAGGTAAGTTAAGTAGGTATATTTAGAAGAATTGCAATTACATAGAATTAACACTGCAGACTGCAGTACTGAATTCAGTATGTACCAGTAGAAAACAAGAGTAAGACAAACCGTAGCTGTAGTGTAGACCAGACCTACATAAATAGGTACATAAATAATCTTACATAACAGAACAGAACACTAGCAAGTATTTATGCTGACTTGGATTAAGTCAGATTTTGTGGAGCTTGTTATTGTATTCATACAGTGCAAAATACTAATACACACACAAGTATAATCGCAACATTAAATGTCGTAAATTAACTATAATGAGTTGTACTTTAGTACTTTGTGGAACCTGAATTCTCCATCATTTTATATTTTCTGCGGCCTGGCTATAATAATGTCCTTAAGCAATACAAAATGACAAAATATTTGTCACAAGTACGCCAGCATTACAATAATTGCAAATCCAACCCAATTTTCTGAGTAAATAGGCAGAAATTTTGAGCGTACGCAAAGTAATTTTTTGGAATTCGAAATTGCAACCTACGGGCATAATGGTTTGTAATTTTTGTTAATACTTTCAATTATTCTAAACAAAGGTGCAAAAGATTTCTAGTCAGTGCAAATATTTTTTGCATATATAAATCCTTAAGAGTATGGAAGATAATAGATAAAATCTTTGGCGGACGTTGTAAATATTTTTTTACATATTTCGCTGTTTAAATATTTAAAACGTCCTGTTTACATTTCGTGGAGTTTGTTATCTGCAATCTGCACTGTACTGTATATCTGTAGTAGACTGTGTCTTACTTAGTAAGACGAAGAGCTTATTTAAGTCAATAAAATTTTATATCTCCATAAATTGAAGGACGCGGATAGAATAGAAGACAGAGCTAGATACGTATACAATATTGTATAGGCAATAGGTACACATTTACTAATCTTCAACATCTGTCAGTTAAACAAGCAAGAGTTATATTATAGCAAGAGAGAAACTTGTGGCATTAAAACTTCCCTCGATTAGTTTAGGAAAACTTTGTTTATGTTATTTGTCATGTACATGTCGTTATGGAATTAAACTGAAAGCGAAGCAGATATTATATATTTATAGATAACAGTCAATTCCTTATCAGAGAGCATGACAGATTTTAGATTTATGTAGCGAACGAGATTTATTATATGGAATATGTTTTAGTGGCACTTTTCACCACAAAACATATTTAGAAGTGTACTATAAGTTTTGTTAATTATTTGCATGCTAAACAAAAATATAGCACTCAAACTGTAAATTAAATTCTGATGATTCTCAACATCATAATGTATACTCCTATTGTTAGAAATCATACAGAATTATTAAAAATGGAAAAAAAATCAGAGCAATTCTACTTATTACTATTGTTTGTTACAGGATAAAACATTCTGCTAGACATAATGCATAATTGCAATTTGTTAATGCAAACTTTTAAGGAACATATTTTCTTGCTGTTTCTCAA
>JAQFYC010001607.1:0-32467 GCA_034694165.1 Tomocerus mixtus | reverse complement strand
TATTCTGACTGCACTATATTGCAACAGGCAAATACACTTATTTCATCTCATACAAGGCCGGACCCAGAGGGGGGCCCTAGCCCCTCCCGAAATTTTCGGCGCACACTAGACATTATGGGCAAAAATGAAGAAAATATTAACAAAAAATTTTGCGCTTCGCGCAATTTTGTTAAACATGCATGTTTTAGGACTTTAATTTGCCTCAAAACTTTAGCGCACCAAGCTGTAATTTGGGAATAAAATCAGCCTCCTACTGTAAAATTAGACAAAAATTACCAAACATTTAAAAAAAATTTGCACTGTGCGCCATTTTGTTAAATATGTATGTTTTAACTCATTATCTCGCCTCAAAACACCAAAAATTTGGCGCACCGCAATTTATTTTGGAGATAAAATCAGCTCCATACTGTGAAATTTAGCAACAATGAACAAAAAATGGCTAAAAATTTTCGCGCTGCGCGCGAGTTTTTCATGTTTTTAAGCCCCTCCCGAAATTTTTTCCGGCGTCCGGCCTTGTCTCATTATTGCACCGTAGGGGCCCAGAACTAAATCTTGCTTTGGGGCCCGAAATTTATAGTTCCGCCACTGTGAGTAATCCATTTATTCACGTTAACCTGGGAGGCAGATCTTACGTTCCCTTTCAAATTATTTATAAACTTTTAATATTTATGATAATTTTGCAGATCCAAAGAAAGGAACCTATATAATCAAATCCTGGCCTACAAAAAACTGTGGGCGATGAACAAAATCTTCAATGACAGCTTTATTCCACCATTCCTGCCAATCTTGATCATCCTGGCGTCTTTAACATTGCTAATCGCGAGTTTCTGCTCCATTCGTTTATACAAAATTGTCTCCGTGGATATTGTTTTCCTGTTTATAGCTTTAGCTATGGAAGTATTACTTATTTTAACCCTAATGTTAATCGGATTTGCTACTCCCTGGCAATTTTCAACCGATTTATTGATTAACATGACATCAAAACTATCAAGGAGCAACAAAGTGACTCGAAAGCAGCTGAGGGCTCTCCGAGGGTATGGAATTACAGTGGGGCCAATACAAGCTGTAAAATATGACCGAATATTCGATTTCTACGAAAGACTTCTCATTGCATTGGTAACTCTCCTCATACTGACAAAATAAAACAATTAAAAAATAAACAATTGTAAAGGGGGTGTAACAAAGTTGTGATGTGACTCGTCGATGAGTCACATTAAATTACACCAAGAAGTCGGCTATGAGGGGTGAACAATGCTAATAGTACATTATGTGTTCCGTGCCGGCTACAGGGCTGTGAATAATGACGTGGTTTCCCCCTCATAGCTGACCACAGGGTGCTCTTAAAGGCGCGAATTTGGCGGTAACCAATGTAGCATTCCACACATATACTATAGTATACGTATGTGTCTATATTCTATATAGTTCTCGAGACTAGTGAAACAGTAATATGCTGGGACACTGTGCACCTACAGGGATGAAAATAGTTTATTTAGAGACATTTAGCACTAAATTCCCACAAAATCTCCAATTGCCCCATGTATGGGGTAAATTGAGATTCATATTTGGATTCCTTATGGCAACAACTTTAAAACGATACCCCACTTTCCGTGTTTGTATTTAAAAAATAAGTGGGTGTGGTCACAACTCCATGGGGGTGTGGCCAATGTGGTCCAATTTTACATACCAAGGTAATTTTGACATCTCACTTTGAATTATGAAAACTGAATTGAATAAAGTTGACGCGTTCGGAAGTTAGAGCATGCAATTTCGTCCTGACTGACAGATGTCATTGGCATTCCCATACTCTACCGTGCCGATACAGAATAAACACATTTAAATGTTATGTATATAAAATGTTGGTATTAATTAATCTGTTTCACACAGTGGCTGATCTAGGATTTGCGGGGTCCTGTGCGATCGAAAATGCGGGGCCCCATCAAAGCATAAAGATGTAGTAAAGTACATATAATTAGGTTACATAATATTTCGAAAATATTTAATTATAGCGGTTTTGGGTTGTTTGCGATCTCACTTTCAATTGGAATTGTGCCCAATCCATTTAAACGTTCTTGCGATATCGTATTTCTTAAACAGAGACACAGAGATCCTTCCTGCTTTTTGCATTCGATTTTTACATTTTCCACTTTTTCGCAGCCCCTGAAGGATATTTTCGACCAATATCTCTGTCTAGCAAGAACGGTTGCAGGAAAAAATTTCGGGAGAGGTCCAAAATATGTGGTTCAAAAAAAAAACAAAAAAATTGCGCGGAGCGCGAAATTTTTTGCAATTTTTGTTCATTTTTGCGCAGTTTTACAATAGGGGACTGATTTTACCTCCAACTTACAACGAGGTGCGGTTAATTTTGCTGTTTTTATGCGCCAATTATAGCGTTAAAACATACAAATTTAGCAAAATCGCGCGTAACGCGAAATTTTTTGGCATTTTTGTATATTTTTGCCCAATTTTTAATTTTACAATAGGGGGACAATTTCACCTCCAAATTACTACGAGGTGCGTTAACGGTTTGCTGTTTTTATGCAAATTATAGACTTAAGACATGTACACATAATAAAATCGCGGGCAACCTTGAATTTTTCGCCATTTTTTGTTCATTTTTGTCATTTTTGCCCATAATATCTAGTGTACGCCGAAAATTTCGGGGTAGGCTCGAGCCTACACAGCCTACACCTTCCATCCGCCTTTGATGTCTAGACGCCAATGTCCAATTTTTTTTGCAGTTAGAACTCTACAAACGCTTTGCAGTCAGAACACGGTGTGTGATGCTCAACAAAGTTAGATGATTTGCTCTAATAGTGCTCAAATATGCCGCATAAATCATGGATATCTGCTATAATTTGCTAGCAGATATAATAATATGTGGTGTTATAAGTAATTCATACTACAATGTTGGAGTACTTAACAATTTACTTGAAATTACAAAATATAGATAAAATTTCGCCGCCTGTACTGGCCCCGCTGCGCGGGGCTCTACAGGCGCGGGGCCCTGTGCCACCGCACAGTTGGCACAGTGCCTAGATCAGCCCCTGGTTTCACACAGTTCACACATTAATCTATTTCACACAAGAACATTTATGAAAATTGACACTGTAATATAAGTCAATGTATTTGGATTTTAGAAGCACGGAGATAAATAATAAATTAACTGCAATTTAAATGAGAATATATTTTAAGTAAAATTTAAATACGACTTGCATTCAGTTATTTATTTTGATTATTGGTTG
This sequence comes from Tomocerus mixtus, assembly GCA_034694165.1. Classification (NCBI taxonomy): domain Eukaryota; kingdom Metazoa; phylum Arthropoda; class Collembola; order Entomobryomorpha; family Tomoceridae; genus Tomocerus; species Tomocerus mixtus. Next base: position 29,225 of record JAQFYC010001607.1, on the reverse strand, counting down.
TAATGATAATTAATGGAAATAAAATTTAACTAAAAAAACTTTAAAAAAAAAATTCCGATGCATATCTTAAAACCATTATATTATATATAAGTACTTAGTTGAGCGTATAATTATGTGGCAAACTATAGAATGTATTATTTTATTCAAGATCAACTCGCGTTTAGTAGTAGTTAGTTAGTCTAGTTAGTTAGCCTTCTGTCATTTTATGGATGAAAGTATAACAAATACTACAAGGATACCTAAATAAAATTCGCAAATGGCTAACAATTGGCCGTCAAGATTACTTTCAAAACTAAAATCTACCTATGTTGAGTTGAATGGTAACAATTGGACTGCACTACTGGTAATTGTGGTAATAATGTGGTTTAAGAAAGCGAAACATTTTGCATCATATTACTTTGAAATCCTATTTAAAATAGAAGTATGTCATTTTTTCTTTTGATTCCCTGAAGTTCATTGAAATAGTAAATGCTAACGCATGTTTGTACAAATGCACAATATTTTTGTTTTCGAATTTTTCAATTATCTCGAAAGTAAGTGCACTTTTCAATAATAGTCCTTGAAAAAATGAAGTTATAACCAATGCAGATTTGTTATGAAATCCAAAATCAGCAGAGCAGATATCCATTCCATAATTTTGACAAAGACTTTTGTGATTTCTTATAGTCACAGTAAAACCTGCTGGATTGTTATTTCTCGGATAATTTTATTTCCATATTTATTCAGAGAAATATTTTATGAGATGTCTCATTAGCTTAAATATATGATAAGCATAATATGTAATAGTCAGCCGAACGGGTAATAGTAGCTTGTTTTTCTTATATTAGCAATTGAATAAACGGATGACAGAAAATTTGACAGTACTGCAGAAGAATAAATATTTATTTGGAACTTCTGTAAACCAGGTCATATATACTGACAATAAATTACCACCCTAGTTTAAAACAGTAAAATTAAATAGGAATTTCAATATTGTGACGTTTTCTGGTTGTATACAAGTATCTACTTAACATTAGTCCTTAAGAGTGCATTTATTTATCGGAAAGATTGCTGCGTTTAAAATCATAAAGGGCTCAGTGAAACGTATGGGAAAAGTTAACAAATGGCAGACAGGGTCAAAATGGTTCACCTTTCGTTATGAGATGTTTTTGGATTTTACATCGATTTTATATATATATATATATATATATATTTGAAATTTTTTTTTCCATAATAATAACATAATAATAATATGGCTTAATGTAAAGTAGGTTACATGGCGAATATCCATTTATGGGTTCTTCTGATCTGAGAATTAACTACTTATTCCCGATAACCTAGATTAGCAGATTTCATAAAATCTTAATTATTGTGGTTTATAATATTTATGATAATTTTGCAGATCCAAGGAAAGGAACCCAAATAATCAAATTCTGGCCTACAAAAAACTGTGGACGATGAACAAAATCTTCAATGACAGCTTTATTCCACCATTATTACCAACCATGATCATCCTGACGTCTTCAGCAATGCTAATCGCGAGTTTCTTATCCATTCGGTTATATACAAAATTGTAGGTTCCTGTACCCGTGGACATTGTTTTCCTGTTTATAGCCTTAGCTGCGGAATTATTATTTCTTGTAACCCTAATGTTTATCGGATTTGCAACCCCGTGGCAATTTTCAAACGATTTGCTGATTAACATGACATCAAAACTATTAGGAAGCAACCAATTAACTCTCAAGAAAAGGGAAAAAATGTCTAATTTATTTTTTATAAAATCAGGGGTCACTTTAGATATAGGAACCTTGTGCACAATTTTAGGGGCTATCTAACCCTACTATCCATTCCTTATCCGATAAATTTCAAAATTTCAAAAAAAAATGGCACGAAATTTGAACCTAGGAAATTTTTGAAAAATGGCCTGGTAGGAAAGCATGTTGGCAACCTTCAGTAATAGTTTCAGCCAGATCAGATCACAAATGGCGGAGTTATGGTGTATGGCGGGCGCAAAACTGCTCCACGTTTTACGTAGAGCTGTCCCCGCACCCCCCGAAGATCAATTTTGGGGTTTGAAAGCGTGGGCTTTCAGATAAAAATAATATCATTCAGATTCATTCCTCGATTTTTGAGGCTGGTCTATTTGGAAAATAGACCGTCATCTACTGCGTAGCAAAGCAACAGAAATCATAGCATTGATTTTCAGTTGACTGTCAAGGTTCGGCCATATAATTAATTTATACTCGAAATTAATAAAAATAGGATAAATTATATTTATACATTTTTAACCATATATTGTATTGTGAAGTGTAATTATTAGCAATTAAGCGAACGATTTTTATCGACAGAGTTACGGTACATATTATATTACGATATTGCAATATTTATCTACTGGTCATAAGCAATGTTACGAGAATTGAGAGCATTCCCTCGTAGAGATCGAAAATTCTTCTGTATTTTACAGCCCTGATGGGGCCAACGGCCATCCCGTAGCCACTGAGGGCCTTTAGCCTTCTTCGATTGGCAGGGTCGCTTCCAGAATGCACCGACTTCATCATGTATATCAGCTGGTCGCTTGAGTTTTTCCAGCAGATGGCGAAACCCACAAGGAATTGGGTCAGTACTACAATTCCTGAAATGAGCGTGAAAACGAGCATGAAATATATTTCTGTCGTGGTGGCCTTAAACAGTCGGATTGATCCGAAACTTCCCAAAATAACAGTCAACGAAAGGAGACCAAGAATCCCTGGCATGTACATCGGAATGAAGCTGTTGTTAAACAGGATGTTTAATAACCTCAACCGGTTATAAATACGAATTTGGCGATTTAAACTTCCCTCCTTCAACCTAGTGGCATTAAATAAAATGTTCGTTTATTTAGTTTCTTTAAATTAAAATTAGTATCATTAAAATTTAGTTTAAATGACATTATTTATTACGTACAAGTTAATAAAAACATTTTTTACCTTTTATTGTGAATGAAATTATAATTCCGAATGATATAGAAGACTGTGTATACCAAAGGGAGGACGACTGCGTAACATACGATGACATCGTATCCCGTTCGGACCATGAATGTAAGACTTCCCACCAAAATGCTGTAAACCCCTTTGGAGGAGATTCCCCCGCTGAAGAGATCCATTTCTCTGAGAATGTTTAATACCCCGAATATCACGGTGCTGCTGAAAAAGTATATCGGGCATAGAAACCTGGCTGTTAGTGACTCGAGATTGTTGCCATTTTGCTCTGTTCCATTATTTCCTGAATCCGTAAGCAATAGAAAATTATAATGCTAATTAGTAGCATATCCGAGAATGTGTAATGCAAAAACATAATTACTTTTGAAGATGTAACTGTTTCTGCCATTTTGGACCTCAAAACTAAAACTAATTACGTTTCTTCGTATATTTATTGTTAGTTTGCCTCAATTAAATTAATTTACACAAAATATGTAATTTAATCTCACGAATGTGGATCGCCTTAATAAATTGCTACTTTTTCTAAGCTTCCTAAATATGTTATATACACTGTAATCTTCTGTAAATTGGGAAATGTGGAGGATAATTGTAGTGTATGTAGAATGCAGAGTATATTAAATAGTGTTTACTACATAATATGTACCTATCAGTATGTGGAGATTTGTCATGTCGTCCGAGCGGTATGTTTAGTACTTCTGTCTCGTGTGCCGTATGGATTGGTTGATAATTGTAATCCGATAATTATCTTAATTAAAGTTAATTAAAAGTTATGTATATATGACAAAGTAATAGTCTTTTCGGTCATTTATTACTTTGTTAACAGTGAACATATAATCTCAGTTTATTGTATGCAAGTAGTGTGGAACCTAAATTCAAATTTCGCGGAGGAAATGGGTGCAAATCTTTGAAAACAGGAGGTTCCACACTACTTATGCATATGTATTCGGTATACTGTAAATTGAAAAATGTTTCAAATTGACCTAACTCAGTGGCCCGTTGACCGATTGACCCCATATTAGCAGGGTGTCGTCCTCTCGTCCCACAAAGGACGTATACTGAGTCGGAACGTTTTATCTTAATCCGTTCAAAAGTTATCGTGTTTACAGACGGACAGACAGACAGACGCACAGGCAACGTAATCGTATAAAGTAGCTTCCGCTACTTAATAATGTACGTGGTTGTGAGGTTTTTTAATTAAAGTTAAAGGAAAGTTGCAGTTTATTGACAAGATCCCCATTTTGGGGACGAAATAACATATTTTATGTAAATAAAACTTACTGGACCGTGACGACTCTGTGGCATCTTTTTGTAGATAGTTTAAAGTGGCAGCTATTTCAGTTGCTTTTGTTTGGATATTCAACAATCCATTTGTAAACGACGTGTACAATATAACATCGAACACAATGCAGATTAAATCGTCTCGCATTTCTTTGACTTTAAATTCAGTATTTAATTCGAAAATTCCTTTGAGAAAAAGAACCACGTTTATAAGGATGGAAGTTTTTACAATTCTTTGTGACCTTGAGGTCTGAAATCTTTTTGTTTTTTCATCCCAGTAAAATGGGCACACCTTAAAGTAATACACAAAATTGATATACATACCAAGCCATTGAAAATTACTTTTTTTGGAGTTAGCTAAAATATCGAATTTCGTATGTAACGTTGTTATCAAACAATTTTTCAGATATTTTAATGAAGAAAACAAGCGAGCAAATCTATTCCCCATTTTAGTTCTCATTCAGGAAGGAGAACTAACTACGTTCTAATGTGTTTACTGATTATACTGTCTATGTAGTATTACCTAGCTACTTGTATTGATAATAGTTTCCAATTGTTGATAATTACCTTTAATAATAGTTAATTATATATTTTTTATTTTAACATTAAGTTATTGTATCTTATCTAACTTAATTGTTCACCATAATGTGTAATTAGTAGTTGGAAATTATATTTACGTATTTGATTTGATGCGAGCTAAAAAATAAAATTACCTAGAAAGAGGACATTATAGATAAGGAAAGAGAATTTTCAGGGAGAGAAAGAGATCCTGACATTGGATAATAAAATAATGCTTTGTTTGTATTTATTCAAGTGCCAAAACCGAAACCGAATCAGTAAATGTAAATACTACTTGTACAAAGGGAGGCACGCCTACCGTATAAACAGGGTGACCAGACGTACGTGAATAGCACGTACAATACGTGACACGTACATGAAAAATACGTGAATTCTAAAATATACTTGAGACCATTATGCATACATTGTTTGTGAAAGTATTTTATTAATTATCTCGTGTAAGTATCATAATATTTTTATAAAACCGCAAAGTGCAGTCGTGAGACCATTAATATGTCCTAGCAATACTTAGACAGGAATAAGTTCTGGAATTTGAGTGTTTTCCAAATTATTTTATTTTTTAACCGTCAAACTTGCCAGTTAAAATATAGGAACTTTTGCGTTACACGGGATCATTAGGACTTTATTATTAATATTTTCACTCAATTTGGAACACCTTTGGATCTGAGCCATTGGTATATGAAAAATATTTTGTCTACATATTTACGTTGCTAAATACAACAGTCTCTTGTTTGACCTGGGCTGGGGCTGGATTTATCAAATTTTCAGGACCGAGCCACCGGGAAATTACGGCCCTGCGCGATATGGGCAGTGATTTAATCCAGTCCTAAATGTAGTGAAGCAACATTTTAAATAATAATACGAAAATAAATTTAGTGCTTGCAAGATATACAAACCTATCGTATAAATGTACTGAATAATATCAGGCACTGCATTAGCAAAACATTGATTGCTCTTTAGTACTAAGCCTTTATTATATTACTAGATTCTCGGACATACGGGTATTCAATAAAGAATTGGACATGTAGTGTTGATTCAAATTGGAACGATGTGTGCATTATTGTATGTTTGGATAAATCAATATACTTGGAAACTTGGATATTAGTCTACATTCTCCGGAATTACAATCTTCTGCATTACATCAGGTATACAATTAATATTGAAATCAAATATTGCAGGATAATCTAAAGTACGTTATAGTATATAGCGAATACCCATTTATGGGTTCTTCTCATCTGGTTATATAATCTATTTATTCACGTTTATTTGGGCGCCGGATCGCATGTTCCCTTTCAAATTATTTTTCAACTTTTAATGCTTTCAAAATATTGTGGTTTACAATAATATTTATGATAATATTGTAGATCCAAAGAAAGGAACCTAAATAATCAAATTCTGAGGTACAAAAATATGTGGACGATGAACATAATCTTCAATGACAGCTTTATTCCACCATTATTACCCATCTTGATCATCCTGGCGTCTTCAGCAATGCTAATCGCGAGTTTCTGCTCCATTCGGTTATACAAAATTCTTAATGTGAACATTGTTTTCCTGTTTATAGCCTTAGCTGTGGAATTATTACTTATTTTAACCCTAATGTTAATTGGATTTGCAACTCCGTGGCAATTTTCAAACGATTTACTGATTAACATGACATCGAAACTATTAGGAAGCAATCAATTAACCCGCAAGCAACTCACAGCCCTCCGTGGGTATGGAATTAAAATAGGGCCAATAAAAGCTGTCAAATATGACCGAATATTCGATTTCTACGAAAAACTTCTCAACGCATTGGTAATCCTGCTCATAATGACAAAATAAAATAATTCAAAAATAATCCATTGTAAAGGGGGTGGAACAAAGTTGCGAAACAGTAATATTATGTTGGAGTACGGTGTACTTATTAGGTATTGCATCTTGTAAAAATGTAAATGGTATTAAAAAATCTGAGCAGCTAAAAAGTATTATTTTAACGTTTCTATTTGATAATGCATTATGTATGCAAAATAATATCCTTAGTTTCTATGCCATGTAAATTTCATTATCTACATAATATGCACAAACTAAACACACTAAGATGTAGTTTAACTATGCACTATATAATATTCCACACAAGAAGACTTATGAAAATTGACACTGCGTTGGTACATGTATTGGTATTTTAGAAGCGTAGAGTTAAATAGTTTAAATAAAACTGCAATTTAAATGAGAATATTTTAAGTAATATTTAGATACGACTATTCTACTTCTTATTCAGCTATCGTTTTGAATGAATACATTAGTGGTTTGCACTGTGTTAGAGAAATATATCGAAGCGTGTCTGAATACTTGTATAATATTTATTAACTATAAATTATAAGAAAGTATTCCAAAGATTTAGTGAACAAGTACTATTTACATTTACCTAACTGCACATTAGCATCACTTAAATCATTTCAATTCTCTCTACATAAGTTTGCAGAATATAATCATATAAACCCTCTATTTATGTCTGTTTTGACAAGCCGAGTAGAACGAAATAATTATCTGGCATTTCCTAACAATTGCATTAAATAAATGAAGATTTATTGCCCTCTACAACAGTAATGGGAAATACAACTGAAAGGTGAAACCTTTTATGTGCAAATTCCGTCTCCATATTATTTATCACAGACGCTTCCAGGTAGAAGCTATTTAAATCGATATCGGAGAACCTATATTGTAAAATAACTTAAACTTACTCACACAGAAAGGGAAAACCCGTTTTTTCGTAAGTGTAAGCGTAAGTGGACTAACAGCGTCCTTAATGACGCTGTTAGCAATCCACTTTTGGAAACTTTTGCAAGGAGCAAAGCAAAATTTTATATTACACTTAGGTTGTTGAGTGCTTTTAATTGCTAGATCAGCTTTCTGCTAAATCAATTAAGAGTATAGGGATTAGGGATAACTATCTACTATAGATGTATTCTTAAACCTATTAAATTGGTTTATTTTATTTGAATTTAGATATTATCATTATTAAGCGAAATGAATTCCCGATAATAACCATTTACCTTGCGACGCAAGCGAAGCTGATTAAATAAAACCATAGAAGAATATTTACCAATGCTCATATTATTATCTTAAAATTGACTATTCTGCAGTTACCATACTTCTGTATCGAATAAAAATCCTGAAGATAAGATTTAAGATAGATTTCTTCAACACATTGCAAAATCGAATTGTCTCAAACCCGTTACAATAATGGTTTCAGTTTCAGTGTTTCCAATCCCAAAAGTTTGGACGTCCAGGATGAAAGAAAAGCCCCCATTCGAATTGGGAAGGTTATAGCTAACCTCAACCATCCCACCCGGGAAAGTGGAAATTGATCTGCTGTCACGTTCGGGTTAAATCTATAACAAATAATATAAGGATACCTAAATCAAATTCGCAAATGGCTAACATTTAGCCGTCAAGACTTACAAAAGTAAAACAAATGTCTACCTATGTCGAGTATTAAAACAACTTTCAATTATCTCGACTATAAGTGCACTTTTATAAAGAAAATAAGTCCTGGAAAAATGATTAACTTAAATCGTTAGTTACATTCATAATGCAAGAGTTAGTCCCATACTTCACTCTATTATTGTTTGTACATACATAAGTCATAAATGTAATGAATTTATATGCTTGTAATTTGATGAAAAAGCAATCAATAAATACGTACTACTACTAAATATGTTGTACATTAATTTGGTAGTTAATTTATTCATTTAGCAATAAAAGTAGCTTTGCTCTCGTTATAATGAATTCTTAATGTACTTCCAGTGTCTATTCTTACGTCGTGCTTATTTACAACCTTATTTAGTATTTTCATTACTATTTTATCAGTAGGATTATCATAATTATTAAAAAGTATGTTTTATAAATCGATGAGAGGTAGTTTGCTGTCGAGCTGATTTGGTAATACATTAAACTGAGTGCGTATAACCTTTTCAAATTGAAATATGTGGAGAGAGTGATATTTTCTTTTCTTTCTTCATTTCCACAATACAAGAATACAAGAAATATAAGAAAGGAAAACTTGTGGTGGCGGGATTTCAAAAAGCGTGACTTTATTTACTTTATTATCCCGAAAGTTTGCACTGTCAAACTGTGAATTAATTGATGTAATTTAATTACTGTCATCCGGTTCTTAATCTTAAGGCGGAAGGGTAAAGTAAATAATTTTATTTCCTTCACATTTTAACACAAGAATGTTTTAGAGCGTTGAAGCTAAACTCATACATAGTATACACAATATTGCATTACTTATTACTATGGATTATATATATACCAAATATATTATATATATATACCAAATTATCAATATTAGAATTGTGTAATGATTAAATGATTTTTAATAATTTGTAATCGATTGTTTCGTTTCGAAGAGGGTTTAAACTTATATTAAGTGTTTAGAAACAATTATCACTCGGTGGTGGATCCCGATACTGGACAAGAATAATGTACTGAAATACTAGCGAATAAATTTTATTATTTATTTCCTATTCTCTATCGATATTAAATTGTATTCTCCGGTTACATCACATGAATAGACCTGTAACGATTTTATTTTATAAAATAGACAATAGAAGTCTTCATCACTTCATCCTAAAAGATGTCGATCTCGTTTAATTTCCCAAGCCTGGAGCTCTGCGGGAATTGTAACAGCACACTGTCAGAAAACAATCCAAAAGTGACTGCGCTTCGATTGGAGGGGGATTTAATTGACGAACTTCTTGTTTATGAGGCCATTTTTTACATTTACGGAATCCGCCACGAGGTCGTCCAAGAAGTTTCCAAGAAATGTTCAAAACTAAATCAAGATTGTGCTCGTAACGAGGCTCAAGTTTCCTTCTGTGGCCCATGTGCTTCGCTATTGACAGAAAATTTCAAAACTCATAAATTATTTGAAAGTAGAATCGATCCTTCCTCTTTTGTTGGACAAGTAAAGAAATTTTGTGAGAAAGAATGGACATCCGAGGTAATGACACAAAATGGAAACATTCTCTCCCGCAGTGATCCAGATACCTTGCTTCCCGAACATGAAACAGAATGTCGGGAAAATGGAGAGGATGATTTTTTATTTGAAGACTTCAATTTCGAAGATGAAAGACATGCGGGAATGTCAAAATCTGAAGAGGAAATTGAAGAAAAGTATGAAGTTGTCAACGAATCAGGACAGGAGTTTCAAGGTAACGAATTGCCTCTAAGACGATCTACAAGAATGAAAAATGTTGTCGTCAAATTGGAAAAACTGTCAGCTGAGGATTTAAAAGCTCAATTTGGAATAGAAACGAAAAATTATAACAAATCGAGTAGACAGAATCGCTTTCCTACAAGTAAGTTTCAAATAATACAGGCGGCCAATTAAAATGATTCCAAAGACCGTCCTGAGATGTTAATTTTTTGAAGGGGGAGAATTGGACTCTAGATTTGAGTAGCAATTTACATGTAAAATAGTTTAGAGTCTACTTTTCTGTACCCAAAAAATGTTAATGTAATGTGATAGATAATTTAATAATATTATTTTCAGGAAAACGAGAACGAAATGCGATAAATACTTTCCAAGGAAAAGATCCAACAGATGTGTCCAGAAAGAGCCTGGGGAAACCCTACCAGCACAAAAATATTTGTTTTAAATGTGATATTTGTGGAAGGGATTTCAAAAGCCGTTTAGGCTTACGCTACCATACAAAAACAGGGCATGGCACTGAAGAAGAAAAGGGGAATATGAAATCTGCATGTGAGATTTGCGGAAAAGTGATGGGAACGCAATCTCTGAAGCGTCACATTGACAAACACTCCGCTTCCCGTGATACAAAAAAATCTGCCAAATATCGTTGCAAGATCTGCGAAAAAACATTTAAGGATCGGGGTTATTATCTATATAAACATTTACCCCGCCATTACAAAGACATTCTTTTTAAATGTGATATTTGTGGAAGGGATTTCAAAAGCCGTTTTGGCTTAAGACACCATACAAAAACAGAGCATGGCACTGAAGAAGAAAAGGGGAATATGAAATCTACATGTGAGATTTGCGGAATAGTGGTGAGCGCGCTCTGCCTGAAGGGTCACATTGACAGAAAACATTCCGCCACACGAGAAACATACAAGTGTGAGCCTTGTGACAAGACTTTTATATGCAAAGTGAGTCATAGTGAACACATGCTAACACATTCAAAAGACTTCGAGCCTGTTTTATGTACCATGTGCGGAAAATCATTTAGGAGCAAGAAAAGTCTCTTGGCACACGAAGAAAAACACACGAAAGAGAAAAAATATTCGTGTGACGTTTGTCAATTGAAGTTTTTTCACATGAATCAAGTGCTTCGGCATAAAGCTTGTGTTCACACAACAGAAAGGAAATACATTTGCGAAGAAAAGAAATGCGGAAAAAGTTTCAAGTTTCCCCAACATTTAAAAAATCATTTAAAGTTACATAAAGAAGTAGCACAGAAAGGGGAATATTCAGTAAAATGTGAAGAATGTGGGGCATTCCTAAAACATTCAGAGGCCCTGTATAAGCACACTGCAAGATATCATCGACCTGATTTAAAAAAGAAAGTCCACAAATGCGCCTACTGCGAAAAAGTACTTTCATCTGGGGCTGTTCTGAGAATTCATGTAAAACTTCACGAAAAAGATCCGGGATATCAACCTCGAAAGAAACAAACTTGGAAAGACAACATACACGGCCATCTTCGAAATGCTGGTCCTATAGATCCTACATAATGTTTTATAAATGGAGATTTTAAGCGATTAAAGATTATGTTACAAAAATGTATCTAGATTTAATGGACAATTTCTTAATTTTTGTCCATGTTGAAACGTTAACTTGTATTGCTTTTTAAACTACAGTTGCCTACATGCCGTGATTAATGAGTGATTGAGACATTTGCGATTAATTTGCACTGACGTGATATTATGTCCTTTTATAATGTTTGCTGACCTTTACTTCGACTATTTAGCAATACTTATAGATTACGAAGAAATAATTAATCTTAATACAATGTACAATAAGTGTTTTTGGAAGCTTCAGTTAAGTCTGAGCATGGCTTTGTTGGTAAATGACATAATGTAAATGACATCATGGTTTGCATTAAGTTGTGGCAGATATTATCAGATATTTGACAACTACATACTTAAAACTACTTATACAACTACGTAATTATACTGTTATTCATCTTTATGTATAGTCGGAGATAGAAAAATACACTTATTAATGTACGCTGCTCTTTACATCAAAAATATGTCACAGAGGCACAGTATTCAGGTTTTCAAATGTTTTTAAGACTAATACGGGTTTTACCAAACGGAAAGCGTGAGGGAGGGGGGCAAAATGGAATTTTGACGGCCTAACCTAACCTAATTATTTTGAAACTAACTAGAATGTATGCCGGGTTTACAATAAACCCGGCATGTCGCCCTTTAAAACAAAGAAATTAGTAAGGTGGCACTTGATTTCCGGCTTCGGGCATTTCCGGGCACAGGGCACCCTGTCTTAAATAGAAGTGTCTATTTGCGAGCGATAAACGAAAATATCAATTCAATTTTGTTGAGGTTGCCCCAATTGCTTTGGAGAAGTGAGAAAGTATTAGTTATCCTTGTATTAAAATTTCTGTTAGCTCAACTCAAATATATTGAACCGTTTTAAAGTTACTAGCTAGTGCAACGGGACAATGTACACCGCAATCAGTAACCTCTTGACAAATATGCCCCATTTACGAAATTATAATGGATTAATACTCTTGCTATCTAGATCTGAAAACAGATTTGAAACAGTTGACCCCTTTCACTGGATTCTTAGTCGAACTGGATGTCCACCCGGCCAGAGACGAAATGAAACCACGTAAATGAATCTACGCTACACTTCGATACATTAATAATATATTATTTTATAGGTATTACTGCCATACTATAAATTTGGCTCCGATTTCTCATCTATTTGTTAAAAGGTTTCTAGTCAATACTAAATTATTAGCAACGTATCGTAGATTAGGGATGCCCTCCTAAATTCGGTAAGTTTAATCCACATAATACATGTGCGGTGCAAGGTGATCCATTAAATTGATATTCCCATTTCCCACTGACACAACACATTGACCTCTGAAAAAAGCTGAGAGTATGTGCAGTATAATATAAACTCAAAATAGAAGTTTCTTGTTGATGAAAATAGCTCAAGTGGCGCATTAGAGTTATTTAATACTCAATTGCCATAAAATCTCCCGTTACTCCACATAAGGGGTAAATTGAAATTCACATTTGAACTCCATACGTCAAAACCTTTAAAACGATATCCCACTTATTATTTGCTTCTATTTAGAAAATAAGTGGGCGTGGCTAGAACTCCATGGGGTGAGACCAATTTGGACCAAAAAACGGACGAATTCTCCCGTCAGATGACGGGACATAATTTAAGAGATAGTTTAAAATTTCTGTTGTGAGCTGTGACTCTCCTGCCCATATGCTACCCCACAACTCCCTTTACAGCAGGGGAGCTGATCCCCAAATTAGGTACTTAACAATATGGGTATAAAAATGTATCTCCTTTCTTGTGGGAGTCGAAAGAAATTAACCCCGCCTCTCTAGCTCCTTTGGTTCTTGAGTTGTTTGAAAAATTGACAAATCCTTTCACCCCCTCTTGTAGCGGCTAACCTATTGCATCTAAGGAAAATCCGTCCTACTTCCCAGAAGGACCTAGATGGGTCTATTCCCTATAGTACTAATATCAGGGTACCTTTGCGGGTTCATCATTAACAGGGCGGGTGTGCGGTGTTCTTTAATTTGGCTATCGAATGCGATTCAAACGGATTGCTATATTTTACCTGAAAATGGAATACCACAACCCGTAACTTATTTTTTTGGTCAACACTACAATTACAAACTAAAAATATAATGCCATAATTCGGGGCTGCTGAACTCATTAATATTTGGTACGAAATGGAGTTTTTCAAACTCGTCGATATTACTGTTGGACAGGAAAATGCGAAAAAAGATTCCAGGGAGCCGAAACCAATTACATTGTTTGCTAGCATTGGTGGTCTATTATCTTGTTTTCGGCCCTAATTTTCGAAAATGGGTTGACGATTGTCATCTGAAGTGGGATAAGTATGTATAGAGTGGTAAAACGTTTTGTGGGTGTATTTAAAACTAAAACTAAAATTGTTTTCTAAAATGTACCCAAATATGTCAAGTTGTTCATTGCATCTCGAAGATTGTACACGTAATAGCAAAATAAATAGCAATAAATGCTTATTGGTACTGACCTTACAAAACCTTTACTTTATTTGATCTTTAATTCCTAAGTATCTAAGAATAAAATCATACTGGCATATGAACATTTGTTATAGTAAGTATATAATAAGTACATAAATAATTTTTATGGCGTGCAGTATTTTTGTATTTAATATTTAATTAATTATTTCAACAAAACATTATTAGTTACTTATCTAAATTAGAAAGCAGTAATATTATGTCATCAACAAATACCTCAGCAAATAATGTTTATTAGCATTATTATAAGTACTGCAAGTCTTACTCAAATTAAGCATTATGAATGACCAGCAGATTTTTTGATTCTACATTACATTAATTATGATTACATGAAGATAAAACTCGGGTTTCACATCTATTTAGAAGTACATTTTCTATCAGGTCTTTAGTACTTCGAACACTAATTTATTTTCGAATTTATGTTTTATGGCAAATATCAAAATCTACACTCGGCGTGTTCAGGGGGTCTACAGATTTTATTTGGTCATTATGAGCATGGTTGCCAATGTATCGACCAATCTTTCGTAGAAATCGAATATCCGGTCATATTTGACAGCCCTTATTGGTCCCACTTTGATTCCAAACCCTTGGAGGGCTTTCAACTGCTTTCGAGGTAATTTATTGGGCCCTGAAGGGTTTATTGATTTCATGCTTATCAACAAATCATTCGAAAATTGCCAAGGGGTAGCAAATCCGATTAGCATTACTATTAGACAAATCAAGCCAGCTATTGCAAAGATCATAAACATTATAAATGTATCAGTAGTGACAATTTCGTGTAACCGAATGGAGCAGAAACTCCCCATTAGCAACAATGATGACAGCATGATGATGTAGATCGGTAGATATTGTGGAATGAAACTTTCATTGAAGATTTTGTTCAAAATCCACAGTTTTTTGTAGGCCAGAATTTGATTATTAAGGCTGCTTTCCTTGTGTCTGAAAATTATTATAACCGTCATTTAAAGTTAGGTAATTTATTTAATTTCTGTCTGAATCCTAAAATAGGATCCGTTTAATTTACGCGAAAGGTAATTAATTATTATTTAAATATATATGTATTGTTTTTCCCCGTGACATTTCAATGGACATTTTACCTGATGTATTGCAGGGAATTGTAATTCCGGAGCATGTAGAGTAGAATCCAAGTATATATATTTACCCCTACGTAATTTCCACACACCTGTGTGCCAATTTGAATCAGCAGAAGAAGGTATGTCACAAATCTGTTGTCATAATATGGAGACACGAGAAAAAACAATTGATGTCGCCCTTCAGTTATGTTCAGTATTGTAAAGACGACGACGACAGCTCCACTCATATACGGAACGAGAATTATGGATATCAGTGTTTCCAGTTTGCTTGACTTTTGGCTTTCACAATTGCCTAGAACATAAAATCATTATGATTATTTCGTTAAGTATGATAATATAAATCATTTTTCGAGCATCATCGGCACATTGCATTGTCTGCTTATTTTATTAATGGATTCCATTCATTCTCTAATCCTTCATCATTTTTTTCTCGGGAGCTGCTAAGTTGTGTACAAAATCTAAGGTTGGGCTTATGACAAGCACCTTCAGTGTCTTACCTTTACTGGGTACACAATGTTGCAGACAGTTCAACATTACGCTCAGTTCTTGCCTTTTCAATAGAACAGTCGTTAGGTAAAGGATGAATGCAGCAACATTAATGATCAAGATGAAAACAATGATGATTCCTTTACCGACTTGATCACTATTTGCTATTTCTTCATGTAATTGAAATATTTCGTAAAATAAAAGTAGAGAGAGGATTAGTATTAGATATTTCATCGTGTTCTGGGATCTGGACACAGAAAATGTACTTGTGGCATTGTCAAAAGATAAGGGAAGTATTCCGATCCGGTGACCCACATTTACGTAGTACCCAATCCAAGAGAAATTATTTTCCCCATTTAAAAATTCTGAAATTCTGTTGGTAATTGCATTTCCACTGCCTTTCAATTTTGAGAACAAAGAATTGAATTTCAAGATTCGTATTCTCCGAAGATCTTTCATTTTGAAAATCGTGTGCGTCTTACGTCCTTCTTGTTCCTTTCAACGTGAGTTTAGAATTAAGTTGGTTTAAGGATTCTTCTACTTCTCCACTGTGGATTCCAGTCCGGTATCGATTAATGTGCTTGGCCTAGCATGACACATCTAACTATTCCTTCGAAAATATGTTAATTAAGAAATCATCTGCTTATATAATATTTCATTAAGTTTTTGTTTGTGATTCCTTTCCATTCGAAGAAAATAATACCGTAAAACTTTTAATGCTCCCCTCGGTTTCAATAGCAGATTTCAAAGTGCCGGTGAAATTATAATAATACATAGTCAAGATTTTCCCTAAATTGTACTTTTTGTCCATAAATGAGTATTGAACAATAAATTCTTAACATTGAAAATATCCGCTTGATAGAGCAATTAACGGAGATTCCAAAAAGTGTTGCCTCAACTATTTGTGATATACATAAATAGTAAACATATATTTCAGGGGCATGCCGGAAATAAAGTTTCCACGCCCGAGACCGGACATGCCGGGTTTAATATAAACTGCCTTTTAAAACAAAGAAAATAATATGGTAGCACTGAGTTTTTTGGCAATTTCCGGCTTCCGGCACTCAGCACCCTGTTTTAAATAGAAATGTCTATTTGCGAGTGATAAACGAAAATATCGAGTCATTTTTGTAGAGGTGCGGGGAAAGTTTTAGTGTTTTAGTGAACCCTGACGAAGCCACTGGTAAGTATTATCATATAATATGCTATTTACAGGCTTCGATATGTCTGTAACTCTACTGGTTATACTGCTGCATTATAAATGCTATAAAAGGTAAGCAACTAACAACAACAAAGTATAGCAGTGCTCTCCTACATTCTCTAAAATTCACATCAGTTCAACCTTTTAGTGTTATTTTCCATTAGAATAATGTAGATATTAATTTTGATGAAGTCAATACGCGATATCTAATCTATTTAATATTCTAAGATGTTCTTGGATTTATCATCACCCAAGAGACACCCGAGAGTTTAGTAATAATATATATTACTAAATAAATATTATATTATTACTATTACCCAGTATATCTCAAGTTGTCGAACTCATTGGCGTTAGGCTAGTCAGGTAGCATAATATTTGCAATTCTTCGTTATGATTTTCTGTAGAAAATATAAACCATGGCAAATATGGATATGTGTTTTAATGGGAGAGTGCAACCTACTATATAGAGTAGAGCCGCACTACCGCTCAAGCCACATGTGGGCTTCCTTAACTGTGACTCCAATATCAGTGGCATTGTTGTTAATATACGCCAGGAGGCATACAAATAGTTTCCACCATCCCTTTCCTCAGAAAAAAAGCCTCCTGCCATAGCCCCCACCAGGCCAGGGCTCGAACCTTGTGATCCGGTAGTGAATCGAGCTAAATGCTAAATCTATGGTAGTCAGCTAAAGCACATTGTCAGCCGTGTGGGGTGAATACGGGTTTAATGAATGTTTTGGAGCCTATGCGGCAAATTAAATTATTTCCACTTTGCCCCACGTGTCACTTGATACAGTACGTTGGTCAAATTTCAAGGTGCCCCAATTAGTTTTGAGAAGTGAGAAAGTGTTAGTTATCCTTGTATTAAAATCTGTTTTCAATTCAAAAAATTGAACGATTTATAAGTTCCTAACCAGTGCAACGGGACAACGTACACACCGCATGACCGATATGCCCCATTTACGAAATTATAATGGATTAATACTTATGCTATCGAGATCTGAAAACAGATTTCAAAAAAGTTGACCCCTTTCGGAAGTTCGAACTGGTCGTCCAGCCAGTCAGGCACGAAATGCACCCACATATATATACACTACATTGCGATACATTAATAATATATTCTTATATAGGTATCTATTACTGCCATACTATATACTAGCTCCAATTTTTCATATCTATTTGTTAAAAGGTTTCTAGTCAAAACTAAATTATTAGATACGTATTTAGATGTGTCCTCCTAAATTCGGTAAGTTTAATCCACATAATACATGTGCGGAACAAGGTGACCCATTAAATTGATATCCCACTGACACAACACATTGAACTTTGAAAAAAGTTAAATGTTGCCGCTCGAGCGGCAAGAGAGTTTTTAGAATTTGGTTTAATTTTATTTTAGAATTTTGTATAATGTATTTCAGTTGATCCTCTATAGGACAAGGCCCTTTTAGAATTATAATAGATTTAAAATTGAATTTTATTAGAAATGTTTATAATCAAGCAGCGAGCTAGGTTATTAGGTTATACTAGGCACCGGGGGATCCAGGTGGGTGTTTTGGGTGTTGTAACACCCACTGGAACTACCGAACTTACGCTAGATAAATTGACATGAACAAGGACGGACCCAGGGGGAAATTTTCGGTAGATATTATGGGCAAAAACGACCAAAAATTGAAAACATTTCGAGCTGCGCGCGATTTTATTAAATATCTATATTTTAGGCCTTTAATTTGCCTCAAAACGCCAAAAATTTAACACAGCCCCTCTTTTCTTGTTTTACAGCCCTACTTTTTGAAATTGGGAAGACGAATGTCATCAGACGTGGGACAAGTATTTAAATAATTGTAAAACGTTTTGTGGATGTATTTACAGCGAAAACCATTATTGTTTTCTCAAAGGTACCCAAATATATCAAGCTGTGCATTGCATCTTGAAGGTTCCGCAAATAATTAAAAATATAATTAGGCTATAATTAAATTTTAAATTAAATAACTTAAATTGTAACTCGAAAAGTTTAAGTGGTATGAGGCGGACAAGTTGTCCTAACGATGAACCAAAATAATTATAACTTACAACACTTGTAGCTTATAATTATAAATAACAGAAATTGAAATTAAAAGCGTTTAGGTAAATTTTAATAGTGCTGAAATGTTAATTATCTTTTTAATTTTTATCTCTTTAACTAAAGTAGTTGTTTATTTCTAGCAGAGCACTAAGAAAAACTCTGTGTAAGTACATATACATACATTATTTTTTATTGCGTGCAGTATTTTGTATTTAATTGTTAATTCATTATTTCAGCAAAAAATCATTAGTTACTTATCTAAATTAGAAAACAGTAATATTTTGTCATCAACAAATCCCTCAACAAATCATAAAGCTTATTAGCATTATTGCATAGCAAGTCCTAGCAAGCAATGAAAGATTATGAATGCCTAGCCGATTTTTTGATTTAATACTGAATTATGTACATTATGAGTTCACGAATTTGAAACATATGAAAGGCTAATAACAATTTCTTTGTTACACCATGCCAGTCTGTACTTCTATAATTAAGTTAAGATAATTATCTGCATTGGACATTGTGGATACAATACCATACACATTATAGCGCTTAACCTGCCTAGTAAAAGTTAACTACAGTACTGTAGTTAACTTCTACTTAGCTAAGAGCATTTACAAAGCACACGTTTGTAATGAACGTATTTATTTAGTTATATGCTAGATATCTGGTTTAATATTTGAACTACTTGTGGAACACTTTAGAAGAGAGCTTGTCCGTTCATTATATTGACTTGTGTGGGCAGTGAAGATTGGGTCACTCAACTCACCGGAAGTAAAGGACGGGAAAAATGTTGCTGGCTGGAATTCTACTACTTGATTTTCTCACAGTCCAGTTTTATTGTCGCAACAGATGATATCATTCCCAGGTTTCCGTAATTATATATGTATTCATATGCACTGGCACTGGCACCCTGGTCATTACATTAACTTGTCAATAGAATTTACTCCCACGCACTTTATATCTATATTTTGTATCAACGAGGTACATTGTACATTCTGTTTACAAAATTTAATTCCTACTTATTGTTAGGTGTGTTACAAAATATGTGCATATTGCACAAAATACTTACCACTTTCACTACATCTGTACAAAAGGAATATTTTGTGAATATAAGGAATCCTCTTTGGTGGAGAAAAGTGAAAAACTTTAAGTAGAAGAATTTTGGTCCACAAAGTTCAAAATATGTAGTAGCTTTAATCGAATGTTTTTGGTTACAACTTTTTAGTCTTCCGACTGCGCAACAAATAGTTTTTATAGAAGAAGAATGCGAATAATAAAAGGAAAGAGAAACCGACACTCATTTGTAGGGCGATGGATCTCCAAGTTCTGGCACACGGCTCACCTCGCCCTGTAATTCATTCAAAAATTTATTAGACATCTCATTAGAAATGCATTCTATTACCAATAGGAGTATTTATTGAAAGGATAAGGTATTTAGTATTTGGGTAGTTCTAAGGTTGAAAAAAATATTTGCATACATAAAACGGCGACTGTGTACAAATTAATGAACAGCCCAATGACGAACATTGCAATCTCCGATCCAGTAATAAACATTTTCATAAATTTTGGAACTTTAAAGTTGAGACCCTTTAAGAAAAACAATAAATAGTTTACATATTTAATATAAACATTAAATATGCAACATAAATACATTATTAGCCCTAATTATTTGTATGCACTCTTCTAAAAGGTACATAATATTGTACATTTCTGCTCTATAAGTTGAAACATGTGGGCAATTATATAATTAATTAGTTATTGAATTACCTCGACAAAATAGTAAGAGTACATCATGAAATGAACGGAGTAGTTGAGACCTGCAGCCCATCTTGTAATCGGCTCCGCTTCAGCAAAAGAATAAAAAATACACCAGAAAGTGACTGCATGGTGGTACCTAAATAATAATTAACAAAATTTTTAATTGAAATTTGAAATTGTTTCGAGGTGTACTACAACTACAACCAACACCATCAGTTTATCTATGCTAAATAGTTTATCAAATCCATATCAATGTAAAATTATTTTCAATTTAAAGATAACTTGCCAGTGAAGGAAGGTAATCGGACGTTTCCTCAAGATCAGGAACAAAGTGTCGCCAAAGTGGAGAAATTTTGAGAAGAGAAACATGAATCCCCAAAAGGCAACCGGTTGATTCAGCCCATCTCTGAATATTATAAATAGAAAATAAAAATAATGATACAGGTACATCAGAATACTTCAAATAAATTGCTTTTATGACATTTCCTTCATCCCTCTTATTTTTAATTTAATTTACATTGTGAATTTCCATTGCTAAAGATTATACATCAATTTATGTTGAGAAAACGCAAAGACTAATGATTAATGAATACGTAGGTTTAAAAAATGAACTTTTAATCTTTTAATTTCTCGGAAATTAATTAATTATTATTAAATTCAAAACAGGCTTATGAAAATGACACCTGAGATTCATACCTTTCAATTTTCAAAGGCATTTCTTTAAATGTTTCTTCATTTTTAGATAAAGAAATCATTATAAGATATCGGAATATATTATTAAGAATATCAGCTAAACATTTTGCACTGAGCACCATTTCCCTAATTATATATTTTGTACAAAAACGAAGAAACATTTAGAGAAAAGCCTTTAGTTTGGATGATGTTTAGTTTCCAATAATTAATGGAGATATTCATACCTGACACAAAGAGAGCGATGAAGTCCATTGGGTCCGGAAAGAACATTGACAATCTCTGGAACCCCTCTGTAGACAGCGGTGAAGGAGAGGGCGGCTAGAAATCCGTTCCATAGGAGGAGGGGTCCCCTTAAGTTGAGAGGGGGGAGGAAGGTCATCCACTGCTTAGCAGCCCATGTGAGGAGGATGTAGAGGAGACTGATGTAGACCCCCGTTGTCCAACGGTGCTCGTAGACCCAAAAGCGCACCGTGTCCAGGTTTATTTGCTTCTCTATCCAGAGCGGTTCGAACTGTGAGGGGACTTCCAAGTGCCAAGGGACCAAATCTCGGGACTCCAGAATACTCACGTTTAATAAATTCATTTCTGCTGGAGAAGCTATAATTTACAATATTACAATGATATTTATTTCAGGAGGAGTTTATTTTATTTTACAACTGACAGTGAGATTCCACAGATGTGGATGAACGTTGTTCTTGTAAATATCAAGCCTCTACTAAGCAGTCCAGTCCAGTAACTCCAGTTTACACCAGTCACTCTTGTCGCATCGTTACTTAGTTAGTGAATTAAGTCAACTACCTTTGGGATTTTCTTGTATATTTATTATACTTACACCTGTGTATGTAAAAGTAGCTTCGAATTTGCACTCTGCACCCACAGGAACCGGTTTCACTTCCCGTCTAATCTTTCAGAACTCTTTATGCAGTATACTTTGTATTGTATATAAGTAGTTACGTACTTTTTTATAATTACCTTAAGTAACTAAAAGTAGTAGCATCGTATTGGTATGAGTATAAGTGATTCCTACTTTGCTATTTACCATAAAATATACATAAATGGACCAATGGGAAATCATGTGGTAATTATATGGTAATGGAAGCAAATGAGACAATTATACATTATACATATCTACTGAAATGTTAATCAAATGAATTTAGACTTTTCGTGAAAATGCATTCCGCAGAATAATTTTGCAACGAATTCTGCCCTAATTCTTTTCATAGTCTATTTAATACGCATGTAATAAGTAGGAAAATAAAAACTGAAATTTTATTAAAAACACTAAAACCACAGTTTTTAGCTACTATAATTATGGATTTGGGAGGAATTCACTTTTGGCAAAGTCTTTTAACCAAATTCTCGCACTCCGCATCGATTTATTTCAGCGTCTTACAACCCAGAAGTTAGGAAACAAAGCCACTAGAGTTGTTATAGTTCTATCTTTTTCTTCTGAAAATTTTATAAAGTTATGTTTAATTATGAGTTACACTAATCACAATATAAAATTATAATGCTTAAATAATTACCATTATTTTTTATGATTAAGTGTGTATACACGTCGACAAGAAGTTTTTTTCCAGGTCTTTTTCTTCACGCCAAGTTGTGTATTAAAATAATAATTAATGATGACTTCGAACTTTGTCAATGTAATTTACTTCCTCATAAGGAGGAAGTTGATAATGAATGAATAAATAAATAATAGCGAGACCAGTAAAAATAAAGATAAACAATCCCAAGGTATCGGCAAAAGAGAATTAAATATATAAATGTGAGCAGCAAGCTATCGATTAATTTAATTGAAAATAATTTAGTTAGTTTATCTCTGCTAAATCAATTAAGAGTATAAGGATAAGTATCTACTGTGCATTTATCTATTAAATTGGTTTATTTTATTTGAATTTAGATATTATCATTATTAAGCGAAATGAACTCCCGATAATAGCCACTTATACCTTGTGACGCGAGCGAAGCTGATTAAATAAAACCGTAGACGAATATTTATCGATACTCATATTATTAAGTCTAGTAATTATCCTAAAATTGACTATTCTAGTTAGTTACCATACTTCTGTATCGAATTGAAATCCTGAAAATAAGATTTAAGATAGATTTGTTTACCAAATTACAAACTTGATTTACCTAAACTCCATTACAATTATTTCTCAACTCACAAAAAAAATGATTTAGTATAATGCACTTATTATAATTTATTATAATTAGTATTTGAACTGCCATAACTATACCTGATGATGATGATAAAATCTCAACTCAAATAAAAAACAAGACATATTTCTACTTCCAAAATCGATTTAATAGCGAGACCAGTAAAAATGAAGATAAACAATCCCAATGTATCGGAGAAAAGAATTAAAAATATTGATGTGCACAGAAGGCTACATGTACTTAATTGAAAAGAATTTAGTTAGTTCATTGCGATGCAAACTCAAAAGGCAGTCGCAGCGTTAAAGTATTCCATTTCCATGTTAATCATGTCGTGGAATAAACTTTTTCAATACTTATCCACAAAATTAATAAAGTTAAAGAATGTCGTTATTTCTTCAGTAAAGAATTGCAAACTGAAAAAGAAAAACGTGGAATGGGTTGGGACCTATGCTAACCTTCTGCACTACTACAATCTATTGCCCTTTCGATGGGATAACAACAAAATGAAGTTTTATATCTCAAAACCAATAAAGATAGCAAAATTGTTATATTTCACTTCTGGCATCATTCTTCTTCGTGCAATATTTCAATTTAAATCGGAGATAAATTCAGACAACATCGGGATTGACTTAGTGATCACATTCGTTGATATTGTCTTTTACACAGCGGTTACTACTACTCTGTCTAGCTTCGAAACTCGAACAAAGGAGATGGTGAACATGTTGAACTGTCTCTACAACTGCAACAATCGTACAGTTGGCAGTAAGTTCTTAAAATTCTCGAAAGTTATTTTTTATCAGTAAAAGTGAAATTACATAAACACCAGCAAACTGCCCCTGGTTTCTCACGGGCGTAAACACCCTATAGGGAGTAACACCGTATCTGTATACGTAAACCATTTCTATATTTTTTAAGTATGCAGTAAATAAATATTTATTTTAAAGGACAAATTCTTCAACCTTGCAAAGAAAGAAGGAATATTGGAGAAAGGATTGAAATCTTAATTTCAAAATACATTTTCCCGCTGTATTATGGATCTGCGGTTTGCATCATGGTGCTGCTGAACGTGCAGAGAGATCTGGATCTATTCATGGATTTATTTGCGGGGTCCAAGAACATTCCGGGAAGAATTTTTCTATTTTTATCACGCAGCGGATTCGATTGTATTGTGATATCTCTACCGGTTTTCTGTCTCTTCTACGTTGTACTCTACAATATTCGGAATTATAATTTGATTCATC
Source organism: Tomocerus mixtus (assembly GCA_034694165.1). NCBI lineage: Eukaryota > Metazoa > Arthropoda > Collembola > Entomobryomorpha > Tomoceridae > Tomocerus > Tomocerus mixtus. Next base: position 4,431 of record JAQFYC010001607.1, on the reverse strand, counting down.
AGAAAAAGTATGATCCTATGATAATTGGTGTTTTTATTTTGCATTGGCATGTTTGAGTATATTATTTCTAATTGACTTTGTAGGATGGTATCACAAAGAGCAGGAACATTGGACGCGCAAATTTCATCCTACACCAGATTGAGGATATTAAACATTCTTTTCAACAAAAGCATCACTTCCTTTTGTTTGCCAACATTTTCCTGTGGCGTGGCATTAGCGAGCATCATCTCAAGTTTTGGCTGCATACGCCTGCGCAACAAAACCACTACAGGGGCATACGCACTGTTCGGAATAATCCTTACTTGTTGCCTTACTGCCCTGTCCCTACTCCTGATTGGGTTTGCCATCTGCTGGAAAAATTCAAATGATTTTATCACCAAAATGGAGTCAAAGGTATCAGAGAGCAACCCTATCAATCGAAGGAGGCTAAAATCCCTCAGGGGGTATGGGATAGTCCTTGGCCCAATTAGAGCAGTGAAATACACGAGGATATTCGACTTCTACGAAAGAATGCTTTCATTGTTGGTCACAATACTTGTAACCACCGCTGCTACATAGGTATATCTAAGGTAAAGTAGATAGTAAAGGTAAATCGTCTACATAAATTCTATGTTAATTCAAACAAGCCAATGAGAGGGCAGAAACAGTTAGCGTCAGTGACGTCACTGACGCTAAATACGTGTAAAAGTCCTATTCCAAATTTCACGTGACCAGAAAAGGCGCGACTCATCACGATTAACCCATCACGAATCACGACTAACCCTATATACTAAATCTACTTAACCCTAGGTATATATATCTATATATTTATATATTCAATGCAAACAAAACCACTGTCCTCCCACAATTAATGCAGAGTTACATTAATTACAATTAATTGAAAGTTTAAATTAGCTGGAATAAACAAAATAGCGAAAAAAGCAATTACATATCAATTACCCAGTGGCGGATCCTTTAGACACAGGTTATTATTTAGTTTCTCATTGAATGCCAATTTATCTAGTGTAAGTTAGGTAGTCCCAGGAAGGGGGGGTTGAACCCCCCCCAAACCCCCCTGGATCCGCCAGGGCATTACCTACATATAATAATGTAGTTGTTGTTCATTATGTAGTATAAATTATTTCACCCTTGCATTAAATTGGATTATTTTGCGCCACACTATTTATTTATCTACTTAGAGATATATCATTAAGTAGTAAATGGAATGCAAGCAATTATGCTAATCATTACGATAATCACCTTGTGGTGTAACTTCTTCACTGGAGACCCAGGGTACACGATTGAGCCACTTCTGATGCTCAGATCCGTTTCTAATTAAATAGATTCAAATATTTTCAAAGCTAAGGTGTACTAATGTTAACTTTTTTGATAAACTTTTTATGGTCAAACTATATTACTATTCTCAATTTTGCTACATTTTTATTATATATTCGATAATCTTGTTTTTAACTAACGATAGATATTGATTACATTCATTATTTATTATTATCGTACAACTGTTCTCTTCCTTCCTTTCTCCTTATAGAATATTAGGATACTAACTTAAGAAAATTAAGATATTAAGATTTACGCTACCACTGCGGTACAGGTTAATACATTTTAAGAATAGTTCAACATTCAATTATATTTTGTGTTTTTTAAAAATCCTCTGATAAGTAAAAGAATTTATATAAATGAAAATGAAACATAAAAACTACAGGTCTGATCCAAATCAACCGAAAGACGAATTAATCCAGAACTGCAACTGGTGTCAGCCCAGGTGAGACAATGCGCTGGGAAGATCCGTACTATTCTATGGAATCTCTATCTGCGGCGGCTTTTAGAATGCTCATTGCAAGAAACAAAACTCAATTTTATGTTACATTTAGGTTGTTGAGTTATTCTATTTTAACTGTTAGATCAGCTTTCTGCTAAATCAATTAAGAATATAAGAATAAGTATCTACTGCGTGGTTATAAACCTATTAAATTGGTTCATTTTATTTGAATTTAGATATCATTATTCAGCCAAATGAATTCCCGATAATAACCATTTGCCTTGTGACGCAATCGAAGCTGATTAAATAAAAACGTAGAAGAATATAATTTACCAATTCTCATATTCAGTCTTTATTAATTATCCTAAAATTGGTTATTCGGCGTTACCATACTTCTGTATCGAATAAAAGCCCTGAAGGTAAGATTTAAGATAGATTTGTTTACCAAATTATAAAATGGATTTGTCTCAAACCCATTACAATAATGGTTTCACTGTTTCCCATCCCAAAAGTTTAGACGTCCGGGATGAAAGAAAACTCCCCATCGGAATTGGGAATGTTTATAGCTAACCTGAACCATCCCACCCGGGAAAGTTGGAATATCACGTCACAATGAAACTTTACATTTAGAATATCTATATCAATCAAACAACAATTTTTGAAAAGTTCAGCTTTATTACATGTTTAAGTAGGAAATAATAATTCTAAGTTATTTAGCAAGTACTAAGACGAATATTGACTTGGGTTTCCCCTCATAGAAAACAATTGGCTAAGTTCCTTTAAAGGAAGTCAGCCAAGGATCCCATTCTAATGCGTGGTTGTTCATTTAGCAATAAAAATAGCTTTGCTCTCGTTATTATGAATTCTTAATGTGTTTCCTGTGTATACTCTTATGTCGTGCTTATTCACAACCTTATTTAGTATTTACATTATTATTTTATCAGTAGGATTATTCTCCCACAATTAATATGAGCCTAATTCACTCAACCGGTTACCCAGAATTTTACTACTGTATTTCATGAGAAGAAAAATTTACATTGTGACTTTGCCAATAATGGTCCTCTTATATCGTCAACAACCGTATTTTTAATTACATTGTCAAATCGCTACAATATTATTTAATTTACGTGCACTCTAATAATATAATACGTGGTACTAATATTAATAATAAAAACAGCATTAATTTACAATAATTTGGCAAACCATGCAGCACTATACTAATGCCGCTTAGAGTTCATTAGAACGACGTCCACTTGGTTCGACTCCTCCGCCGCTAGAATCCGGTTTTGTTACAGTCCGGTGTATAGCAAAAACACAATTTTAAATGCCTATATCATCTATATCTTTGAACCTAAGTTGTTGGGTCCTGTTTTTTAACTTCCGCACAACCTCTGTAATTATTTTCCCATTGTTGTCTTCTGTTTCATTTATGCAAACGTGGCGGTACACATTGGGGAGATTATTACCCTGACTCTTCGTTTATGCATTTTGGTGTTGGTTGACCAGTTTTGCCTGTCGATATGCCTGACACTGTAATCCTACATAAAACGAATGAAAAATTCAGTAAGTTATAAAAGTAACGGATTGCCTATTAGTTTAAGAAAATTTGAAATGAAAAAAGGTGCATCACCAATCCGATCGCCAATAGTCTTAGCATATGTAGAAAAATAAATAAAAAATAACATAATATTCTTTGGAAGACTACCCCTGTTCTGGGGCATGGTCCCACGGATCCTGAAAATGGAAAGTTGTGTAACTCAAAAACTATATGATCGATTTGAATGATAAGAATTTTAAAATGGATGGTAAGTAAGCACCCTTAGAGCCTTTTTGAATTATTTCAAAATTCGAATTTCATCACTGAAAATAAATTGTGCGTATACCTACATAATATCTTGCATTTGGATGTTCAAAAATACAAACTAGAAATTACTTTTCAGTAATGTAACCACAGATTTGAATTCCCATTGATTGGTAATTAGACGTCAATTAACATCAAACATGACACTACTGTTGACATACAAAATTTTAACCTTGACCTTTGACCTCTCCTCAAGGTCACATACTATATTGGCAAATATTGATTTGTGAGCATTTGGTCAATTACACAGTAACAATAAATTAAAAATCTAAAACATCATTTTTCACAATTTTTTTATTTTCAGTGATGAACTTCGAATTTTGAAATAATTCAAAAAGGCTCTAAGGGTACTTACTTACCATTCATTTTAAAATTGATACTTTAAATCGATCAAATGTTTGAGTTGTGTAACTTGCCGTTTTCCGTGGGACCATACCCCAGAGCAGGGGTCATTAAGAATTTTTCCAAAGAATAGGTTACTCTTTATTTATTTTCCTACATGTGTTAAGACCATGTGATGCACCTTTTTTCATTTCAAGCTTTCTTAAGTATAACGGCATACTGTATACACTTGTTGCAAATAACAATGGATGACAATTAAGGGGCTCATTATATTGCACCCTGCTCACCCGGATCACCACAAGCTCGCTTTCGCTAGATTAGGTTAGGTAAAAAACGCAAGGGTGTGAACGGGGTGAGCAGGGTGAACCAGGAATTAAAATCAACTCGAAAACTCCAAAATCAAAAGGTGAAATTCCTACAAATGACAAAGTAATAAATTCCTTCTTGAATATGCCAAACAAAAATTTTGTGA